>JAKVQX010000846.1:0-10074 GCA_030463015.1 Geotrichum citri-aurantii
TGTGTCTTAATAAGCACAAGTGCGAAAACCTAGAGTTAATGAAAACAATCGATAACACCTTTCCGAATGATGTCTCAGCTTTTAGTGAACAATAAAAGAAAGTTGTTTCTAAAATTAGGGGTGCTGAAATCCCATATTCACTGTTTTCACAATCACTACCTGGCTGCCCCGCAGTCTTATTTTGACAACTTTGGAAAAATAAGTTTTATTGCCAAATGGTATATCTCAGTCTCTCAGCCCAGGCTCATATATTATTAAGACATAAAAAAGTTTTCACTTCTTGACCTGCTGGCAAGAGTCCGAATGTCATTTCAATTTAAATTCTTATTTATACTTGGAAATAACCTTGAAAATTTGGACGTTCATTTTTTTCTTTTTTTTTAAACCTGGTTTTTTTTTTCTGACTTGAACCCAGGTTTAGTATTAAATATGATTTTAATTTTTTGAAAGTTATGAGATGTGATTCTTTTCTTGTTTTTGTCTTTAAATTTTTTTCTTGGCCTACAGTGAAGGCTTATTTCACATTTTCTCGTGTCGAAAGACCAGTTGAGCAAGCACAGCCCATTTGCCATTTTGTTTTTTTAAAAATTGATAATAATCCAGCTTTAGCAGTGCTGCATTGATGCTTTTATTGTGCTCACGCTTCATTGGTTTTTGTTGCGGAAGCTGGCTTTAATACTCAATTTCACCATTATCGTATCTCTGCCTACTCATGTTTACTGATCTTGGTTAATTATTTAAACATACTTTCATAAAAATTGCAAGAAAACTATATAATATTTGGGGGCTTATGAAATTTAATCTACCAATTTTAAGGCTTGATCAAAAGCCGAAATTATTCGGTAGCTTGTCCAAACTGGGTATATTCTGGCTGAACTGAAAATTCTGGACTCAGGCTCGAGTTACACTAAATTTTGGCCGGATTGCTATTTTACGGTTAAAATGGAATAGTTAAAGTTTTAGCAGAAAGTTCAATGCCCACACGACTGTTCTGTTTACCTTTTTAGTAAAAGTCTTATGTAGCTCATGGTTTAGCTTGATAATTACAACTACCGTAGCTACTTTTAAACTAAGTGTAAACCAGTGGATTTAAGTTAGGCAGGAACTGGTCATTTTTATGTTTTTCTTTAAAAAAAGAAAAAATAGTGGTTAAAGAACAAAAAATTCTTAACCAGAAATTTTGAAACATTGTAAGAAAAAAGAAATTCTAATTATTTTTGCTAAGGTGCAAATTTAACACTTAAGCAATGCTCAGGTTTTGTATGATTTTTCACTAAAAAAGAAAACATTATAATTAAGAAGAAAAAAGGTTAACGGAAAATACTTTTACACGAGCATTTTACAAATGTCTGGTTTTAAGAAAATTTAAATCCATACGCCAACCTGTTAGTGGGATAAATAGGTAACGAAGAAATTTTTGTTTAATTTGCTTAAAGATTATAGTTTTCACTGAGAGCCATTAACACATTTGAACACATTTTAAGTTAAAATCAATTTTATCAAATAAAAGTTATTAGAGAAAAAATATGAATAAGAAATTTTAAAAAAGTACTTTTAATGAGACCTAAATTAATAAGAGTTGAAATCTGAAAATTTAACTGAAGTATCGCCCAAATTTTGTAACCCAAACGAACTATAGTTTGTGTCGTTCTGTTAAAAATTTTGTTGAAAGAAACAAAAAATTTTGTTGACTATTATTGAGCAGCAAAGTTAGAATTCAAAATTTTCTAATGCACAGTGTTATTTATAGATACTAAAAATTTGAACTTATGGGTGTTAGTTATTGTTGTTAGTTTCAAAAATGATTTGAGAGAACTGCACCAAAAAATGAAATCTTTTCAACTAATGGAATTTTGTAACTTAAGCAAATCGAGATGAACCAGCGCTATCTCTGTTTTGAGTGACCGACGCTGAAAATAATGCATCAATAAATAGACAGGAGCTTAGTTTTCGTTCAAACTCTTTATTTCAAATCCTCAATATCAATTTTTTTTCGGTGGGTTTTAAAAAACTTAGTCTAGCAGAGTTTGAGCCAGATGTTCAATTAAAGTTACATGGAACTACTGAAATGAACTCAGATTTAATCTCACTGTCTGGCATCAAGTTTTAAATGTTTGTGGTATTTAAATTCAGTTTAATTTAATATTATAGAGTGCCTACAAACTGGAAAAACGGTCGCCTGTTTTTCAGAATGTTTGCAAAAGTTTTTTTATCCAAAACTGGATAAGCTCAAAAAAACTCAGACTTTTCCTACTATCTTCAACTTTAATGAGGGTCGTCATAATTAAAGAGTGGAGAATATAAAAAAAAAAAGTAAATTGCAAAAAAAAAAAAAAAACAGAATAATGCCGGGAACTACAAACAAACAATGACAAATATCAAAAGTTAGTTATGGGAAATATTTTTTTTATAAGTAGGGCGCACTTTTCCCTTGACACACGAACTTGGTTAGTGGAAAATTCGACGTCATTGAAGTGAAATGAATTATATAGTGAATGGCGCAGCCCCGCTAATAGGATTAATTCTTGTTGTATTGATGTCTTCTTTGTGTAATGTTTTAAATAGTTATAAGGACACTAAACTGATGATAATAATAGTAGGGCGCACTTTATCATATTTCAAAATGGCTGGATTTTTTTATTTCAATAAGCTTCTCAAAATCTAAAATTTTTAAATGTGAAATTGCACTAATTTCTGAAAGGTGTACGGCCACGGACAAAACTCAGTTTTGGCTCTCATACATGCACTTCTTACAGATAAACTCCTCACGAGGGATTAGCGGAATTTTGCAACAGGAATTTTTAAAAAATTTGAAGATCTCTTATTAGCAAAGTTGCTCAAATTCTCAACTGATAGTAAATAGCTGATAAGAGATAAATTCAAGGAATCTCATTAGACTCAGTTTAGGAAATATCTTTAAATTCAATTCAGAGAATCTAGCTTGATAAAAATTTTGATAGTCTCTTTGGAGTCAATAGTTATTATCGTTAAAAAAGTACTCTAAAAAAAAGAGCCAATGGTAGCTAGGCTTGTCAGATCTGCTCCGATACAACTTCTCTACTTGATTCTAAAAATTCTTTTTTCTAATTTTTTCAGTTTTGCTTTATTGAATCAAAAAAATTTGAATATCATGTACACTATTCTGTTCTTTGGTTTGTGTAAATTACGGCTCTCGGTATTTTTCATGAAGAGTAAATGATCTTAAAAAATTTTTTGATCATTTGATTCTTAGAAGATCGATAAGGAAATTCAAAAATAGGAAAACTTGAAAAACATGCGCTTTTCAAATGTAAAATTAAAAAGTTTTACACAAAAATGTTACAAACCAGTTCAATTGTTTATAACTACAACTTTGTTAACTAGTTTTTTTTAGAATCTAGTATAATCATAGGTTCTGGGAAAAAAAACTTATCGATCTTTTGCGTTTTTTGTGATGTATCAAACGAAAATTTCAAGTTTTTTGGATTTGTGTCAAAACAAACATTACGTACCACTTCAGTAAAGCCCCGTTATAGGTAACCCAAGTTTTAAACAGAATTTATGAACCATAACGGGGAATTGTTATTTACGAATTAAGTGATTTTACATAATACAGTATATATGTGCTTGAATGTGAAAAAAAACTCCGAATATCAGTTCGGTGCTGATTCTAATTCTTTTTCTCTAACAATTCTCGTACGTAGTACATAAAATCATTTAGAATGCTTTATTTTTTAAAATGTTGTTTTTCAAACAATTGCATCTTATAAGGACGCTTTAAAGCTTTCTCGTTAGAAATTGTATTTTCCTAATTTTATGAGCTTTTTACCACTTTTTCAACTAAGACCCAGTTGAATGAGGCTTCAATCTCTTCTGAAAACAAAATCTTATTGCTGACGAATTGTAGTGGCTTGTTGCTTGGTCATTATAATTAGAATTTACAACAAAGAGTGGATGCAGTCGACAAAAATTTTCACATTTTAAACCTGTTTTTGTGTTTGTTTTTTTTTTTTTTTTCAGATAGACTACTAAAAATTAAGGTTTTTAACACTCTTTTAACAATTTTGTTTGGGGAAAAAATTTTTTGATGCATCTTCTAAACAATTTGGGCAATTTTGTATGTAAATTCAAACTTGACATCGTTTTGAGCTGTTCACTACAGGTTGTTAACTGTAAAGAAGTTGATCATAACGGGGTAGCACTGTAATGCGTTTGGATAAACTTTACTTTTACACTTAAGAATCATGGATCATCATTAGCTAAACAATCACACTTTAAATGGTTGATCTATCAATATTTTAAAAAAGTTAGTATAGTTGACTGTCACGGCAACCTGGCTCTAGAGTTGTTGATGGAAATATTAAGCTGAACAGTTACAAGTTCCTAACCATTCACGGCTTATCAAGGCAATCGCGAAGAAACTAAACCACGACACGCACACAGAGGACGGCTTTTACACTCTAGAGCTCTCTGGCAACCAAAGCTTAGCAAACACAACTATTTAGCGTCGACTGAATATTTTTCTGGTTAACTAGCGAACAGCAGTCAACAAGCGAGAAAAAGTACTAAAGCCGACACTTTGTCTGACACAAACCCTTTAAGAACAAAGACTAACTCCTATCCATGTTAGTTATCTCACGCTAAGGGCCATAGATAAGGCTGCAATTCACATCAGACTTAAAACACCCTGTATTTTTATCATTTATATTAACTCCACGTAAAAGATTCGAACTCCTGGCTAACACATACAGTGCCTAGCCAAATGGATTTAAAGTTTTTTAAAAAATATCACCTTCTTTCAATAAACAACATTTCATTTTTTTTCATTCAAAATGCATGATTCTGCTATCATTTTGACCGCACGCCGCCAACCTATGGTCAACAACTGAAAATTGTGCTGCGATTTATGAGGCTTTTGCTGAAGGCTAATCAAAGACGCAATTTTTGTCTCGATTTTTCGTCTCTAATGGCACAGTTTCATGGACGGTAAAACGTTTCAATGAGGACCAAAAACCCAAATCTAAACCTTTTTCCGTGCGTCAAAAGGTCTCAACTAAGTCTGTGGAAAGTTCAAATTTTTGGAAAGCTCGGAGTCATTCGTTCCTGTCGATTGAAACAATGATATCAGATTTCAAAATAAAATATTTCAAATTAACAGCGACCGCGAAGACGACAAGAAAGTATATGAAGACCCAAAACCTACAAAAATTGAAGTCTGAGAAGCATATTAAATTGATGACAATGGCTGCCTAAAAACGGCTTGCCTTTGAGCGGAACTGGCTAGTTGAAGGGGGTCTTCAAAATGCTGTGTTTTCTTTTGAAAGTATGGCACTCTATTCTGTTGTCCCTCACAATGCTTGGGTATTCCGGATCTCAGAGGAAAAGTGAAGTTCTAATTTTGTCACTCCGGTATCAAAAGGAGGTGGAATATCCAAAATGGTTTGGGCTGCAATATGGCGGATTGATATTCACATTTTGAATGAGTTTGAAGACGAGAAAAACAACTCAGTGACGGCTGAAACTTACAAAGAAACACTTGAGAAACATCTTCTACTAATTTACAAACCTGGGGATAAGTTTTAGCAAGATAATGCTTTAGTTAGTAAGGTGAAAATTACAATTGACTTTTTGAAAAGCATGGAATTGGATTGTTAATTGGCCACCATATTTTCCTTAATTGTATCCCATATAATATGTCTGGGGATTCCTATGTAGATACCAAATCAAAAATCATCCAGATTTTGAAAGTCTTGAATATAAACAATAAAAATCGGGCGCTTTTATGCCAATGGCTTCGAGAGGCTGATACGCGATTGATCAACAACAAATTCGACATTTTATCATAAATATTCGTAGAAGGCATACCGCAGCAGCAGAAACAAGATTAAAGTACACCAAATAATAACATTAAAATGAACTGGCTCCAAATACTGTTATTTTAATTTAATTTGGAAATTTCAAAGTCATTTTATGGCTTTTTTAAAATTTCAGTTTATATCGCTAAAAAGTAAGTTTGGAAACTGCAAATACTTTTGGCCAGGCACTGTAGTTGAACCCAGCGAGAAATGTGCTTAAAAAGTTACTATCTCATCGGTCAACCTCACAACCTTAGCTAAATACTAACGTTCCCGGAACTCACACATGACAGTTACGTACTGTAACATTGCCGAGTTGCTTTGGTAGTATAGCGGAAATTTCAAATTTTATATTCAAAACTTTTAAACAACTAAAATTTGATGTTAGTTCGTAAAAAAAAATTTTAAAAGCCATTCAGCCAAAATCAAAAGTCCATTCGTCTATTTCCATTGAAATATCTAATAGTGTAGCCCTTAGCAAATTTTCTAGCTGACTTATAAGTTTTACTAAAATTAAATTGTAAAAGCTTCCAGTTTTTTTGTTATTATGTTTTTGTATGTGTGACTTTTTTTTTTTTTTTTTTTTTTTTTGTTGTAAGGACAAAAAATAGATTTTTTTTCTATCTATCAAACGTCCATTTCATCTTGAAAGTCACTTGTTTGGAATTTTGTCTAGAATATTAGATTTGTGATTTTGAGACTACAAAGCCCCAATGAAACAAAATAATTTTTATTTTAGCGCAAGTGAATATCCTTTAGTATTTTGAGCGCAAGCTCAAGTGATCATCAGACTGGCTTTTTTAAAGTTATCAGCTGAACTAGAAAATTCAACTTTTCAAACTTTTAGTAACAAAGCTCGCTCTAGATGAAAGTGGCTTCATATCAATTAACATAAGGAGCCTTTGCAAGTCGGGGCGTGAGTACCCGAGAACAGACTCCCCAGAGCTTAACCTTACAGTTTAAGTCGATACTAAAAAAATTGAAACAGTAGTCAAGTTTCTTGATTCGCAACTGCACCTACTAAATTTATGGTCAACTTTAACGTATATCCTGCCAAGGTTTTACCGCCACGCCTTCCCAATGGATCTAACAGAATGTTGTGACAATCCTGGTGGGTTTCTTTTGACACACGGACTCGGTTCGTGGAAAATTCAGCGCCATTGAAGTGATAAGAAATATGTAGTGAATGGCGCAGCCCTGCCAATTAGGTTGAGTTTTGTTGTATTAAAGTTTTCTTTGAATAATGTTTAGATAGTTGAAAGGATAACTGACTGTCATTGTTTACAACATTTGGAGCTCGCATTCCTAAAACTTTTAGAAACAGATAGGCCTGCTAAGGTTAGAGAATGAAAAAGATCAAGTTTTCCTAACGTATTTTATGTCAGTTTTTTGGCCAAGGAATTCTTAAAATTTTCAAAAAGTGTTTACTCTTTTGCTTGGGTTTCAAATGTGATAGCCTAAGCATACTAAATGGGATTCCAGACTTGAATACGTCCAGATTTTGGTTGAACAATAATCATAAAAGACACATAGATAAAGATCAGATAGTAGAGCACTTGGTTGTTTAGAGGCCTTTAATAGATCATCTTTGCTACTAAATGAATCAAATGGATGTTTCAAAAAAGAAAAAGCACAAGTTTTAACTTCAGTAAAGCACACAAACCAACTATTTTCAGCTCACCAGCGCCAGCAACACAATTACCCCCAGAACAATTACCAGTACAGCTAAAACACACACAGAACACTTCATTTTTTTTCGTTGATAGTTTTGCGCAGTGACTAGCTCGTCACCTGCTTGTTTGGTGTTGGCAGCTAAATCAGAGATGTTATTTTCAAACGTATCAAGATTTTCACCCTGCTGGCTTACAAGAACTCCAAGATCACCAAAAATGGCATTTATTTCATTTATTCCATCCATGATATCCTGAATCCCTTGTTCTCTTTCTTGGATGAGCATGTTTTGTGTGTCGAGATACTCCTGACTGACCATGTCAAGTATTGGTGCCGCAGTAGTTGTATTTCCGTAAGTTTCAGTTGATTGGGCACCATTATCTAGTAAAGGTGTGTTTTCTAAGCTCTGTCGCAATCGTTGTTCTTCTTCCAACTGTGCTGTCTTGCTGGCAAAAATGGACGCTCGTTGAAGCTCTGCAATCTCTCTTTGTTGTTGCCGAAACTGCCCAAGTAAAGAGCTAAATTCTCTCGTAAGACGATCTCTCACAAGCTCTTGTTGTTTGCTAATGTTCTCTTTTTCTGTAATAGCTTTGAGACAATTTGTTGACACTTTGAATAGTTCTATAGCTTCATCTTTTATTGAAATTACCTTTGAGTCCAGACTACTGTGATGTTTGGATTTGTGTCGCGCCAATAATTTATTCAGAAAGTTTACTTTAGAGCTCAATTCATAAAGTTGAGTAGCAAGAGACGAGATGCTACCGTCAAAGTCAATGTTTTGGGCCTCAAGATCAGCTGCCATTGTTGTGTTTGTGTTGCGCAAAAGACGAGCTGGAAAAAATATCAGGGGCAAGAGTACTGACTCTGGTTGTCGTTTTATTTTGGTTGCTTTTAGTTTTACTATTGCCAATTTTTGTCATTATGTAAGCAACTACAAACTGAAAAACAGATGTTAGTCAAGTCTCACTCGTCCTAAAATGGTGGAAAGGTGTTAGAAGCACCAGCCGCCTAAAGACGGCATCACACAATGGTGAAAACCAAATCACGACAAATCTAATGATAAATGTTCTGGGCTTTAAGTTTTTAACTACTTTTTGATATAAAGAATTTTTCTGGCGCAGAAGTAAATAAAATAAGGCATAATGAGGACCTAAAAATATTGGTAATAAATAAAGTTTTTAAAGAGGCAAATCTGACCATGGAATAAATGACCCCTACAAGAAGACGTACAAAATGAAACTAGAAAACCCTTATGACAAAGGAATCTTGAACCAATTGCTGGAAAATGACTTCATTTATTTTAAAAATCTTCAGTAGTGATTTACTTGGCTTACATAAACAAGGCTAGTTTTACGTGCCAGCTCCGGGAGACTTGAATGATGAACTTTGAACCACATGAGTTCAATGAGGATTGAGTTTTAAAAGTTTTGAACCAGTTATTACAGAAGATCTACAGACCAATTCAAGAGATAACTGACTTGCTAATGACTGTTTTGCTCCTTATCTTGCGTTTTAATTAGTCTCCGTGAAATAGGTGGAATGGGTGAAACAGGTTGTTGTAGCTAAGATTTAGTTCCAGAGGGTTTTATATAGTGTGTAGTAGCCGTCTCAAGACTGTTTTAAAGCTTGGTTCAGCTTCTTCACAATTACTACTTTAGACTGCAAATGACTGAGGAGTATGTGTATTTATTTAAAGAAAAGAAGAGAGAAGGGGGGAGATAGTCAAGGACTTTTTCTGTTTTCTGCTTCTCACTAACTTCCGGGAAATTGATCGGCTTACAACTTCATTTGAAACCCTAAATATTAGCTCGTTAAGGTATTGATTAAGGTGCCACTAGAGACTTTTTTGATTGTGTCAAGTCTTCAGGTAAGGACCCATTGGGAGGTGTGGTACGCCACCTAGGTTCTGAGTCAAGTTGCCGTAACAAACAAATAAAAGACTTGAGTGTCTGTCTAGTATTATTCCATCTTTTCCAGCATTAATCTTACTACGCCTTGAATTCTTCAGTAAAAGTAACAAATGGCTGTTTGCATACTGTGTCTTTGGTGGCTTGAATTTGAGGTTTGCGTTCCAGTTTGTAAAACAGAACGTCAACGCTATCGAAAGGGCTTTGAATTGGATTGTATTGCTAGAGTTAAGGTTTAAGTCAAAACTTAAAAAAGTTAAATGGGCTGTTAGCCATTTGCTGAATCTGGATTTAAAGCTATTGTTTTTAAAGAGATTTAAATTTGAAATTTTTTCTGAAAGTACGAACTTCACGAAATAATGTCTGTCAATATCCAGATGCGAGATCCAGCTCAACATGAATTTTTTTTCAATGACTTTTGAAAACTTGATTTTGCCAATTCATTAATTGAAAATCTGTTGTTGTTTTTGTTGGAAATACAGGTATGTCACCAACTTCAAATGGTGTACCATTGGAAATAACCTCATACCTCATATCAGTTTAAAACAACAAGTTGGTCTTATTCCGTGTTGTTTGTTACAGGTTTCACACCTATCTCTGTTATAATTATAACAGGATCTTTTAAGTATAAAGGTAACCATATTTTTCTATAATTTTGTATA
>JAKVQX010000847.1:0-10051 GCA_030463015.1 Geotrichum citri-aurantii
CAACTTGCTGGTGGACTGACCCCTTCAAAGAAAACTTTTTTGAGGCCTATATGAGGATCTGAACCACAGGATATAGGCCAAAAGCACTCGAAGGTGCTTGGACCAGAACTGGAATCTTTTCATGTCGGGTTGTTGTGGCAGTAAACTCTTTCAGAACTGAAATGAATCTACCTCTTTTTCCTGCCACCATAGAGAACAACCAACTCCTCTACTCTGTATCCAAAATTCTACCCCAGAATCAAGATAAAACGCTACTTCAACTTCAGAAACAAAATCTCCATCTTAGAGAGCATATTTAGCGTAATTTATATCCAGATTAGCCCGAGAAGTTGCCAAAAACATTCTTTTCAGGGATTTAGCTCATGACGCTAATATGGAAAAAGCAAAAGCTAAATTTTATACCCTTGAGACTCAGGCTGTTGTAAATCAGGACCAGATCAAGTATCTTCACAATTGACTGATCCAAATAAAGCGCAACAAGTCAAGGCATCAAAATTAGGTTATTTTGATAAAATTAAGTTAGTCATGAAGGTAGGAAGAGCTGTTGAAGTCGTGGCAAAAAATTCTGAGCAGCTCTTGACCGAAGAAAATAGTGAGAAAAATTGTGGTTTGGTGGGATGCAGTATTTGACAGTGATTTCTTCTTTTTTTTTTTGTTATAATATCGTTTTTATTGATTGAAATTATTGTGCTTGAAGTCAAGTAAATTTCTGTTGCCAAAATTACATCTAAATTCGACTTCTTAACACAGGCACTATGAAAATTTAAGGTTTGGTTGTGTCTGTCAGGACCAAGAATTTCAGTTTCCACGAGGGAAATTTTCCTGAAAGGGCAAATAGCCTATAGTTTAGTTTACAGATTACGGCCAAATTCACGGTCAATGATAACTTACTGGACAACAAGATATTGAAAAAAACGAATTTTTTATCTATTTCACATGTCACAACTCTTATTTTTTGTTGATGTTGTTGTTGTAGAAACTCATGTATCAGCCATGCCATAAGTGTATACGGTTTCTTTTTAAGTCTCATTGAACGTAATTATGTAAGAAAAAAACTGAAACCTGCTCCCTCGTTTATTGGTTGTTGTTGTTGTTACTTTGAATGAAATTCCTAACCCTTATAATAATGATTGTGTTTTGCTGACTAATTTTTTCTCTTCAAAATCAAAAAAGAAAAAACACACACACAGACACATAAATATGTAAATGTGAATCCTTTTTTTTTTTTTTCATTTTTTTTCATTTTTATTTTACAATGCTAATGCCTTAAGTCCTGTTGAATCTGATCTTTTTATATTAACCTAGATCCAACAAAAGGACCCTCCTCAAAAAAAAATTAATAATTTTTTAATTGACGGAAAGTAAAAGAGAGAGTTGGAGTAACAATAATTATGGGTCAATTCAAGAAATTCTTTTTTTTTTTTTTCTCAATTGGTTTTTGTTACTCCTCCTCACTATCTTCTAAAAGGCAAATAATAAAAATCACTAAAATGGTGATTTGAATAATAATAGTTTGTTTTAATTGTTTTTATTTTTTTTCTTCCCTACCATTTTTTTGATATCAGGAACTTACTGAAGACTTCCCTACACAAGCCTCAAGTAGTTGGAAGACAGATACGAGTTCTACAAAAATATACATAAATAAATAATTTTAAGAATAATATTAAAGATGACAGTAAAAACAGTAATTTCTTTCTTCTTTCTTATAACACTCTTTTTTTTTTTTTTTTTCTTTCTTTTTTTCTCTATGAAATATTAGATAAGATTGTTCTGCGATCTTCCATGGTTAAAGCTCTGCTCGTAAGCCTGCTGAGACTGCTGAGCATTTCCAAAGCCATAACCCGTGTACGCCGGCTGGACCGGGTTGGTCGTCACAATACCAGTGTACTGCTGCACCAGGAACGGGTTTGCCACTGCAGCTGACGTGGGATTGGCATTCTGGGGAAGACCCGTACCCTGGGAGTTGATAAAGGTGCTGCGCGTATGCTGCGCGGGAATACGCAAGTCGCCCTCGTTGCCAAACGTGTCCAGCCCGTTTCCGGTGCCAATCATATTGTTGAGCTCTTCTAGATGAGCAGCAGATTGGTTAGAAAACGACTTCTTACGTTGCAGTGACTGTTGTTGCTGTTGTTGTTGTTGCTGTTGCAATAGCTGTTGTTGCTGCAAAGCCTGTTGTTGTTGCTGCTGCTGCAAAGCTTGTTGCTGCTGTTGCTGTTGTTGCAGTTGCTGCTGTTGTTGCAGTCTCTGCTGCTCTTCCTGGGCGTGTTGTTGTTGATACTGCTGCTGGATTTGGTTTAACGATGCACTCTGGGCTCCGTACGAAGACTCGTCGCTCAACGGCTTGGCAAATGGATTCCTGGAACCAGTTTTTAACGGCTGCAAGGGTTCAGGTTGCTGCTGCTGCTGCTGTTGTTGAAACTGCTGTTGTTGTTGAAACTGTTGTTGTTGTTGAAACTGTTGTTGCTGTTGGAACTGCTGTTGTGGGAACCCGGTGGTTTGCCCTGTGACATACATGTTTTGAAGGTAGCCAGTGGGTACGGCCTGCTGATACAAATTTTGTCCGCCGTACATGTCAACCTGCGGCTGCTGCTGCTGCTGAACATAGATCGGTTGCGCCGTGTACTGAATCTGAATAGGCTGAGTCTGGAACTGCGGAGGGTTGGAAACATCAATAAGGTTGGTTTGACTGGCAGCATTGGAGTTGAACGCCTGATCAATGTATCGCTTTTGCTCTTCCTCCTTGCTCAGCTGTATAGCCTTGCTCATATCGGCGTCGTCGTTAAGATTAGGACCTTGTCTCCGTCTCTCGTCTTCTTCTGCGGTTCTCCGGCTTTCTTCCAGTGCCCTTTGAAACTCGTCATCGTTATCTTCATTTCTAGGGGGTCGGGAGCGTGCTCGATTTCTGCTGGGTGCCTCTTGCTCCTCAAAGTTTCCGTAAGTTGATCTTCCACGGCTTCTATCGTTCTTTTTCTCATTTCTAACTCGGCGTAGCTTTTCGTCGTCCATCAAAAGCGATGTCAAACTAGCAGCTTTGGCTCTAATGCTTGACCCCTGGTCTCTTCCGTCATCGTCGACATACTGAAATTCTTTTAGGGTTTTGATAATGTAAATATTATCTTTGCTCCAAAGCACAACAGACTCGGAGCCATAGTGGACCAGATAATCGAGAAGCGTCAAAGACTTATGGACATGTCTCCAGTTCTTTCCTTTATCATTGAGTCGTTGATTAATCATATGCATGACTTCTATCAATTCGTGGCTGTGCCAATAGAAAAAAAAAAACAAGGTTAAAACTAAGCGTTAGGGAAAGACTGGCGTATTGCCAGCCATGTTTTTTTTTTTTCTTCTTCTACTTACTGCTCATGGGTCATGTAAGAGATCTCTTCCATTTCCCAGGTAGTAGGCCCTGATGGATCGTTACTGGTGGCTATTTAAACATTGAAAACAACAACAACACAGGTATTAGCATAGAAATGAAGTACGTAACCGATAAAAAAAAGGACACTCACCATTTCTGACTTTAACTTGGGCCGAAGTGTAGCCATTTGCTACGTTCTTGATAGAACGTACAATCGATTTTGACATTGGATATATCTAAAGTGAAAGTAGATGAGATTGGTAAATTGAAAAATAGTAATTACCAAAAGACAAAAAATTAAAAGATAACAATAAAAGTAAAAAAAAAAAGAGAAAGGAAAGAAGAAAGTAAATTTTGAGTAGTGAAAAAAAAAAAAAGCCTCTCGTGGCCAAAAAAATGTCAAAAATAAAATTCAAAAAAAAAACCAAAAAAAAAAAAACTACGCCATCAACAGACCTAACCCTTTCACAAGACAACGTACCGAAACTTGACTGTGGTCACTTCATTGAAGAGTTACACGTCCCCCTCGATCCCCTTTCAAGCCAACCTTACCTATACTCTCATTCACAAATAGAGGAAATGTCTGACTCTGAACGATCCCACATCCATCTTTCGCAGTCGAGAATAGCCCTATTTTTTGATGAGTGGAACAAATACAAGCTGGAATTCGACGACATTCTGGTGGCGCCCGAACATGAGCCGATTAACCCTGAGGAGGACGACGATGTCATTCCTGACCAACAGCACGCATCGTTTGGATTAGCAAGGTCTCAGCAGAACAAGCTGAACCGGTCAAATTGGAAAGATCTCAGAACCAAAGAATTGCTGTTCCAGGGACCCAGCTCGGGCGTAAGCATAGATGAAGTGCTAGATTTTCCTAACTTCAACCCGCCGCAACCCGCGTCGCTCCCGCTGGAGTTGCCAGGATTCAACACTGCTAATCACGACCTGCAGCATGCAATTGACACGCCTACTCTTGATCGACCCGAGGGCGCTGGTGCCATACCTCAAACAGAACAACCTGAGCTTTCTTTGCTTTTGCAGGATGCCCGAGCCAACGCTCGGCGAGCCTCATCTATGGTCACACCAACTAATGATGCCCAGCATATTACGACAAGAAGTCGAACCAATGCCTTAAGATCAAACCGACTAGCGACCAGTACACAGAGGCGGCGAGTTCCACGATAAGATACAGCCCAAACTATTTATTAATGATTTTAATACGTAACTTCTATACACATGCGTAAACAAAAAAAAAAAAAATTTTTTTAAAAAAAAAAACAATAAAAATAATAATGATAATAATAAACAAGTGGATCAATGTTTAGATTTGCCGTTGGCCTTGCTCTTTCTCTTGTGAGCCTTGGACTTAACTGAAACTGGCTTTGCCACTTCCCTCTCTTCCTCCTCATCGTCGTCTTCTTCAGCTTCGTTGTCAATAAGTTGGGAAACTTCGTCAATTTCTGCCTCCTCTTCATCATAGTCATCTTCCTCAACACCGTCAATGTCATCATCATCATCTTCCTCTCTATCGTCGTCGTCATCGAAATCTTCCTCACCGTTCACAATCAGAACAGCATCATCCTCTTGCTCTTCTTCCTCTTCTTCCTGAGGTTGAGACACAATCTTTTCGGCATCTTTCCGCAGAGTCATCTGAGATTTGAGCATATCCAGTCTACCCTGAAGTCCCAATAACTTGGGAAGAACAGTCATTTTGGATGTCAACAAATCTTTAAATAAAATCATTGACTGGGCTGTTTCAGGAAGACTGAGCAGATATCCGCCATATGTGAGAAGGACCCATTTGATCCAAATTGTCAAAGAAAAAATGCGGTTAGGTTGTTGCTTGATACGATCTGTGAGCTTGGTAACAAAAACAGCAGCCAGATCGCGATCAAGCTTGTGAACAGTTACTTGAACAAACTCTTCAGAAACTCTGTGAGAAAGGTAGCTGTCAAGAAGACTATCGTCATCAGCCTTCAGAGCCTGAACAAAAGCAACGGAGTAAGCTTCCGGTGTACTAAGTATTGACGAACCCTCAGAATCGACTGTCGACTCATCCTCAATCTGTTGGTTTTGGAGGTCTTTGACTTCTGCTGAAGGATCGAGGGAGATTGTACCGGTAACAAAATCATCACTATTGTTCTTTAGCTTAATGCTTTCAAAATTATTGTCGCTAGACTTGTTGACCAAAAGCTCTGAAGTGTTGGTCAAATAAATATTGTTGATCTTCTTGGACTTGACAACCAAAAAGGGTTTGATTTCTTCAATGTCAGTATCCACAACGTCATCGTCTATAGCAGTGAGTCGGAAAAGCTCAACAGAGCCAGTAACGGAGAGAGCTGCTAGCACATTTTCGTAGGTACTAATTGTAGAGATGGCACCCGTGGTAGTACTGATTTTCTTCACAACTTCGTTGTCGCTTAGTACAGTGATGGTTTTTTCGCCAGCAGCCAACAGAAGATCTCCGGCTCTAACAAGAGCCTTCACGCTACCATCAGCCAAAATGGTTGTAATAGAATCACCAGACTTGGGATCAACTTTGAGAATTTTTCCCTCAGCATCACCCACAGTCAGTAGACTATCACTTCCGAGCAACGTTGCTCTAGCATTGTCCACGACAAAGCTAGTCAAGATCTTTTCCTTTGAAAGGTCCCACTCTGTAATTATGCCACCTTCGCTAACGGTCCAAATAACATTGCCTCCTACAACTGAAATGTCTTTGATACCTGCCGAAATGCTGCCTTCACTTTTATTGCTGCTGAGGGTAAACAGAACGCTTGCTTTACCTGGCGCAAAAACAATTACATCGCCGACGCTCGTTCCAATCGCCAAAACATTTACCGAATCGTCTTGAGGCAATGAGTTTTTATCGTTGACACCTATTGATGACCGTTTCCGCTTCTTTTTCTTATCGGATGCGGTGTTGGAAGTTTTTTTGAATCCCTCGATCCAAGCAAGAGATTCGACGGTCACGCCTTCCTGACTGAGCTTGTATTCCACAGGAGACACAGAGTCATCTGAAGCATCTAAGATTTGAACTCGATTGTGGATGCTAGTGGCGTAGTACTTTCCCGTACTGTCAAATGCAGACACTGTCATTTTTTTGTTTTTTCAGTCAGTGCGTCCTGTAATATGTTTTTGAAAGATTTCATGGAAGAAGAAAATTTTTTTAATTTTTTTTAGATTCCTCCCAAAACCGAGATAAAAAAAAAAAACTTTCCAGGGTAAGGTTTGTACCTAGTTGTCCGAGATCACTGAAAGATGTTAGTTCTTCGCAGCAAGACAAGATCAAAGATGTAGTATGCAACATTGGGTGTTAAAAAAAAACTATATATAAATTAGATGACAAGTTGATCAATAGTTTCAATATCATCTAGGGTATACTTTTCAATAAGCTTCTTGTATCTTTCTGGATTGTTTTTTTCTATCTCCATAAAAGTATGCTTGACCACTGAAAAGGGGTTTACAACATCAAGAACAGTCTCAGCATAATCATCATCTGAAAGATAAGACTCATTGATGTTGTTGGCAGCTTCAAGAATGTTCTGAATACGCTGGCTTTCATCACCAGACTCAAGGGCTTCTTCTTGTCCGTCTTCATCTTCTTCATCAACGTCGTTCCAACTACTGATTGCGGAGGTGTTTGCAACAGGACCGTCAAAAGAATTTTCTGCGTCCTTTTGGCGGTTAATGGCTGCAGGCAATGCACCAATAACTCCTACAAGACCCTTGGAAAGCTGGCCGAAAATACTTTGGATGCTGACAGGAATACTTTCATCAGGCAGAACAAAAACACTCAGTAATGACAGGATAACGAGCTTCAAATCGTAGACACTTTGAAACTTTTCCATATTGTCAAACCAAATATTGAAAAATTGCTCAGTAAAATTCTCAGCTTCCAACACAGACAGTGCAAGTGATGGATTATTGCAAATGGATGCCAGAACAACCTCCATTAACTTGACTGAGTATTGTGCAGAAGTGCCTCCTCGTAAAATGGGAATGACTGTGCGCATCATAACCGGAAGAAACTGATCAACCCGGCCTCGAATAGTTATCAAAAATCTTTGACCTATCGAGCAGCCAATAATCTTGTCTTGTTCAGAAAATCTCACATCGCTATGGAGAATAGTTTGAAAAACGTTAAAAAAAATGTTGGCCAAATCTGGAGATTGTGAAATTTCTCTCGCTCCATAATGAATATAGTTATTGAGACAGGGGGCAAGCTCATCCAAGAAATCAACCGCTAAATCATTGACCGCATGGATATCGGGCAACAAGCCCCAAATAGTCGGTGAGATTGTCTTCAAACAGAATGTAAAATTTTCAATAAGTCCAAACACATCACTGTAAAATTCAGACAAGTTTTCGCGAAAAATGATTCGCAATGAAGGAGCAATGATAATTTCTAACTCTAGAACAACAACTCTGGCATTATCTAGAGCTAGTAGAAGAGTAGACATGGCATTCAAAATACCCAAAGCAGTCAGAGTCTTCTCTTGGAGAGTGTTTCCTTCATACTTGAAAGATTCGTACTCTGAGTTTTGAACGTCCACTACTTCCAACAAAAGCCGCATCAGTTGATCATTTAGTTTCTTTCCCAAATCAACAGCAAAGGGTGCAAGTTGTGCAGAATAAACGTCAAAAAATTCTTCTATCACACCAGCAATTGAGTCGATATCAATGCGATTGGCAAGATCCAAAAGTCGAGTCATTATTTCGGGCACCCTGCTAGATAGAGCTTCGTGAATATCTTCATGTCGGATCAAAGGCTGAAGAGCCAATGCAGCCTCGATCTGAACGGGAAGGTTTGTGTCTTCCAGACATTTCAAAATGTAAGAACCTTTAACACTATCAAGTTCAGAGAAATGAAGATCTGCATAAATGTTGAGGAAATGACACGCTTGGGCTCTCAAAAAGCCATAATTTGAAGAAAAGTCCAGCAAAACGTATTCAACAAGAAACTGCTCCATATTTATGGAGATCTCACTTTTGGCCAAAAACAAGGGTGCCAGTGCCCCCATTATTTTCAAAGCAGCTTCATGTTGACATGCAAAGGCAAGATCTTGAGGGTTTTGAAGGTGATTTTGAACAATTTTTTGAACATTCTGAAGAAGAAGACTCAAGCACGACTTAGATTTTTTTCTAATAAGCGTCACTAAAAAGTTTACTGCAGCAGTTTCAGGTGTCGAATTTTCTTCAAAAAGATCGAGGTGCTTGTGGATGTATTCTTCTGGATCGGTTTCGAAAATTTCGACGTCATCATCAGTAGTATAAAGTAATGAAAATACAACATGAGAAATCAATACTTCAGTCTGAGGTTTGATCAAAAGCCATGATGATTTACTGTAGATGCACTCTTCGAGAAACGCGAGAATGTAGTAGAGTGAAGCTTTACTGAGCCAAATCTTTTGCTGAGCCCAAAACTCAATTTGTTCAAGATATACTTTAATAATTTCAGGGACATAGTTGACAATAAAAACAGATGAAAATTCGGAATACTGATTGTTATGCAAAAGTCTTGGGGCCGCATAGCGGTAGAGAAGTCGATACAGATTTGCAAAAGACCATTTTTTGCATTTTACCCAAGGGTTAGCTTCACGTTCAGGTAATGGTAACTTTAATATTTCTTTTGGAAGATCCTTTTTGATGACATTGAGCATCAAAGTTGCCCAACCAGTTAGATTCTTAGTATCTTGGAGGTGATCGGGGAGCTCCTGAAAAGCAGAACATTTGTAAATTTTTAAAATTTCTTTGAGCATTTCTGCAGCTGTGATACTGGTTTCATTCAGCAAAGAGTTGGCAATGTTGAGAATTCCAGGAAAAGAAGACGCAACAATTTCGTCAAATGGCCTCCTAGTTTGACCTGTTGTCCATCGATAATGCTTTGAAATTTCCAAAAGACAGGTTATAGCGGTACGAATTGAGTCCAAGTCCGTAGCCTGGAAAAGAGTTGAAGTACTATTGATTAATTCTGGCCAACTTTCGGGAAAGTCATGAACGACGATAATATTAAGCGTTTTCACCAGTAATTGCCGACAATGAGGCGACACCTTTGTGATAGCGGGGATCAATCGCTCTCGAAATGCAGGCTTCTCACTTTCTAAAATAGGATTACCAACAGAAGTGAGAGAGTCCCAATCCCTGTAAATCTTGTTTTTCAAATAAATGGCAGAGGCTGTTTTGACATTGTCGGAAACCTGGGGCTCAATCACAATATCTAGACATGAAGAGATGAAGCCAGGCGTCGATTCAGCAGCTTTTAGTTGCAATTCGGCTTGCATGCGAATGTTTGCATCGGCCTTGAGAGTTGCCTCAAAACAGGAATGTAATGCGTGTGTGTCCATGTTAATAGGAACACCGTAGATTGTTAACAGAAATTAGAATCGAGATAATTGTTTATTAAAGTGACGAAAAAGAAGAGAAAATGGTCTGGCAAATATCAATAGAAAAAAATCTAGATTTGAAAAAAAAATAGTAGTGGGTTAGGCTAGTTCACGTGATTCAGAGCGACAAAAATGAGTTATTGCAGCATGTTGTTCACTGTCAAGGTAGCCGTGTGCCAACAACACTAGAAGCCGTGGGCCACAAGCTCCAAACCAAATCACCACATAGTCTACGATCGGAGTGAGCCTAACCACAGTGGTTTGATGCGAATGATGATAGATCTGAGGCGGCGCTTCAAATGGC
>JAKVQX010000848.1:0-10050 GCA_030463015.1 Geotrichum citri-aurantii
AAAAAAAAAAAAAAAAAAAAAAAAAAAAAAAAAAAAAAAAAAAAAAAAAAAAAACATACCATGGGCTGGATTTCTGAAGAGACCGAAACATCAAAGCCAATTTCTCTTGCAATGGCAGCGACAATTTGCTCGTGCTTAGGGTAAGTAAATGAATGCAGAAAGGAAATGGCTAGAGACTTGATTCCAGACTCCCAAATCTTGAGCAAAGCCTGCTTGATCGTGTTCTCATCTGGTGTTTTCAGAACACGAATGACCTCGCCACTGGTACCGACCACCAGCTGATCGTCGTTCTCAACGTCAAAAGTTTCTGGCTCGTTATTTTCACTGTAACCCTCAATTGTAACTCTTTCATCAATTTCAAGCACATCTTCGTATAGAAGACCAAGTTTTGTCACTGACAGATCAAAAATGCTGGGTCTAGCTTGTTGACCGATCCGCAAGATGTCTCCAAAGCCCTTTGTGACAACAAAAGCAACTCTATCGCCTTTACGCTCTAACAGAGCATTTGTCGCGACTGTGGTACCCATACGAATGCTCTCAACAGGAGACAAATCGATGGGCTCACCCTTTAAAACCTTAGTGCCCGTAGCTTGCTCGATAATGCGCCGGATACCCTCTGACGGCGCGTCAGGGTAGTTGGCAGGGTCAACTGAGAGTAGCTTCAAAACGATGTCATGGGGTTCAGGATACGGTACATGAGCGCAGACATCTGTGAAAGTTCCACCTCTGTCTGTAATAAAAAAAAAGTTAACACATGGGCTCAATTAAAAGCAGATCCCGTCAGGTGCTGGTTTCATAGATTAGTGGTAATACATACCGATGGCGATTCTGATTTTGTTAGAAACTTCGGTCATTGTGGGCGTTAGAGTGTGGAGAAAAGTGTTTAAATGTAAATTATAGTGATAAGGATAATTTGGAATTGATTCAAAAAGAAGAGCTGATTTTTTAGTTTATATATTTTCGTGACGCCATCCAGTCAGTGACTCAAGCGAGCGGATAAGAATACCGATAAACATAAACTTCAGACGCGATTCTCGAGGAAAGATAGCGCCGGTCGAGATCTTAGATTGAACTAACGAATCCAATTTTCTCAAACACTGTCAAAAAAAAAAAAAAATTACATGTGTGGAGGCGGCGCTGCTTTTGCGCTGATTTGCCAGGAAAAAAGTGACATGAGGCTTCGTCTATGCGTTGTGTTGTGGAAGCTGAATTCGAATCCCGCTTAAGAGAACTCAAAGTGTGGAACAATTAAGTCTATAGAGGGTGTTGCTGTGGCAACAACCTGTTATACCTCAAAAATCAAAATATTTTGCTGAGATAATAACCAGATTTAACCTCCAAAACATCATTACTTTTCTAAAAAGCTGAATTCAAGTCCAAAAACGGGATTCGAAATCCTACAGTTTTCATGAAACCTAGTGATAGCCACCACCCTGTATGTTTTGACAGCGAGAGAGATATCACATTAAATAATCTGTGTTTTCTAGACCCCTTTGATAATTTAAGAATGATTCAATTTGATAGCAGATCAGACACCATTTTAACATTTGAGCACGTGACAATTACACAAATTGAACTTAATAACACAAAATCAAACAGAGTGTTAAAATCGCATGAAATGGATACAAAATTATGTTTTTTTGTTGGTTTTTCCCACGATTAGTTTTTTTTTTGTCAACGACAATGATTCTAAGGAGGTGCAACACTGAGTAATACGACGACAAGGAAAATATTGCTACAAAAAATACAGTAAAAGACGGTTGTTACTAGATGCTGCAATGTAGAAGAAGATAGCACTCCAACTGGCTTCTGAAGTCGTCCCAGGGTAGAAACCTGGTTCTCAGTTTTGCCTTAAAAAGGTAAACTATGAAATAAATGCGACGGTTGAGGGGTGAAAACGACTGAGGTGGGTCACACTTAACACAATAGAAGCGAACCACAACTTAACTCACAGAGCGGAGACAACAGGAACCCACTAAAGTGGGTTTGGTCTTGCTGGCATGTTCTGCGTTTACTTAACAAGGGGAGGGACCCAAATATTACTGTAAATATCATCAATTAATTCAAGTATTGCTACAAAAAACACGCCATGGAGCTGTACGAGAGAGACGCTGAACAACTCAAATTCCGCTCTTTTTTAAGAATGCTGGGAAGACACAGAGCGTTAGATAACAGTGAAAATAGTGTCTGACCCTAAGTTAGCGAGAACATGTAGAAAAGTACCAACCAGAACTAAATCTTGATCAACAACAGAGGCTGCCAAAAAATTCACAAACTTCAGACAAACGATACTTAAAAGTCAAAATAACTATTTCTTGCACTTTAATGTTGGTATATATAAAACTTAGAAACTATTGCATTCAATTTTTTAAAAGTTATTGGGCACACTCCTTCGTAACGTCAGGTTTGGCAGCATTGGGTACAGAAACTAAAAAGAAACCAAAAATCATGTCTTTTACGAATGATCTGAAAGCGTTAGTATTACCGGAACCAACTTAATTTTTAGAGTTTAGTTTTCAAAAAAAAAAAAACCAAACAAACAAAAAATCCTTTTTGAAAAAGAGATCTGTAACTAAAGCTAACACACTGAATAAGGTTAAACTCTCAAGAAAATTTCAAATCCCACTAAAATCCAGATATTATAAAGAAAACTGAAATTGTTTGAATTTTCCAGTATATCTAGGAAGGCCCCACTACTGAGTCTATTGCTGACTTTAGTGACTCATAAAGTTTTTAATAAATTGTCAAACAAATCGAGTTGGTCAGCTGCTCAAACAGGTGTTTGAACGCGCTCGTAGACTTTTCATAAAGTTAGGCTGTGACAAAGTCAGGGACAAGCCTGGCACACAAAAACCATCAATTTGATTGTGAAATTTGAAAACCAGAACAAAGAATTATTGATTATAGTAAAGTTAAAAAAATTTACCACTCCATGGTTTTTTTTAGCGTTAATTCTTATTTATTTTCTTACTAAAATGCGTGGTTGAGTGCTTTCTGAACCGTAAAACCAAATCATTGTCTTCTTTTCTAGCATGATACCTTACTATATTTTCATGATAGCGCCGAATTTTCTATAAAACAAGTCTGTGCGTCAGAGAAAACTCGTTTAATTTGTTACTGCAATGTGCTGGTTATAGTGAAAAGAGATAGAAATAAAAAAAAATTAGTTTACTGTCCTTATACTACGTATCATAAGTTACATCCAAAAAACTAACAACAAAAGATATATACAAAGAAAACATTTTTTTAAAAAAAATGTCTCTAAGAGACTCTCAAAATAGTGATCTCAACACGCACAAGTGGTTTTAGCATCTAGTGAAAAGACAGTGTGTCATGTTTTTGACATAGTCAAATCATTGACCATATAAACCCATTCTAAACAATTTTAGTTTCTAAAATTTTTTAATTTATTGACTTAAGATAGTTGTCAGAGAAAAAGGAATTTCTTCTCAGTGAACCGTTGGCTTTTAATACGAGAACTGTACCCATTTCTTCTTCGTATTTGATTAGGAAAAACTAATTGAGTTGTCTTACTATTATTTAATATACTGCCAATCAATATAATAAAAAAAAAAAAAACAGGGTTGATAATGTTAAGAGTACTAACACATTACTATAGTTTCTATGCCGGCCGGCCGGTTTCCGGTAGCTTTTATGTAGGCACATATCTGACAGGGCAATTTATGCTTAATGATTCCATGACTTTTTGTATGGGTACAATAGAAAGTAACCAGAGCAAATCACTCAAAATTAATGGGAAAATAGCAACAACAACGTCAAAATAATAAACGTATTCTAAAGTGAAAACGAGCTGCATAATTTGACGTATTTTTAATTTGGCATGGTAGTGAAAAGGTTCTATTTGCCATAATTTGAGAATCATCAGATTAATCAGATACATGAACATACATGTTTATATTAACTATCTACTATTTTAAGCATTTTTGGATCACATACAGCCAGTGTGACTTAAAAAATCTAATCACGCGAAAATTTATCAGATTAATTAGATAAAAGTTAAAAAATCTAAAAAAAAATGAAATCAGTTCGGACACGAACATTGCCAGTGCATTTTAAAAAAAAAATCACTTTTTATGGCCTAGTATGAACGACACACAAAAAAAAGGTTTCATATCTGAATAAATCTTTTATATTTATCATAAAACAAGTGAAATTTAAATTGAAATTAATAATAAAATTATGAGTGTAAGAAATTGTAGTAGCAGCGGTAATAATAATGGTAAATTTTTTAAAAATGCACATCTGCACCCATGGCAATCGACACGATCATAAAGATATTAAGACACGAAACTATCGAAAAAATAACGACAGCCACAATGTTAGTGTATTTGCCATTACTCATATCCTTATACTCAGGCACTATAATGCTAGATGTAGAGCTGTCTATTGAAAATCTTAGGTCTTCCTCATCGTTGTGGCTGTCGGAGGGAATGCTAACAAAGCCATTGGGCCCAACTACCGGCGCAGGTGTACCGGAAATGCGAGATTCTGTTAATGTCATTGTAGGAGAGAGTGTGTGGTCTTCTTGATGCGTCTCCGCGGTTCGTTCTGGAATACTAACTACTGGGCTGTGTAGTGGCACGCGCATAATCGACTTCTTGCATGTAAAATATAGCAACGGCGCTGAAACAAACGGAAGCAATACAGATAAAACAACCTGAGAAGCGTTGAGTACATCTGCTAAACCCTTGCGGCCCACAAAAAGCGCTACAAACAGACAAGGCGCTATAGCAAGTCCACGAGTAATAAGCCGACGGATCCATGGTCGAAACGACCAGTGCAGGAAGCCCTCTGATACCATTTGGCCAGACAAAGTGCAGACGATGCCTGCAGATTGGCCTGAAAAAAGCAGCGCAAGCGCGAAAACTGTTCCTGCTGCAGGCGAGAGGTACTTTTGCAACATATCATAGATTGAGAAAAGATCAGCGTCGACTGCACCAGGTGTGTCGGATAGAGTGGCTCCGGCAACAATGAGGATTGCCGAATTAATAAAAATAGCTACGGTGAAAAGTGAGATCACCAACTCAACAATGGAAAAGGTCATGGCATAATTAATAGCGTAAATAGATGGCTTGTACTTGATCATATCGTCATTATCGCTGTCAGTAGCGCCAGCGTCGGAGTAGTAGCCGTGCTTTTTGTCAAACTCGCGAAGTCGGGGTTGTACAAGGCCAGATCCCAGGTAGAGAGAGTGTGGCATCACTGTCGCACCAAGGATACCACAAGAAAGATATAGACCATTAGTCTCAAGCAGCTCTGAAGATGGTAAAAAGCCTCTGAAAATCTCGCCGGGAGAAACCGGACCAATATTGTCTAGCTCGATCGCAAAGCAAATCACAACGAGAACAACAAGAAAGGAGACAAGATATTCAAAGTAGCGCACAATTTTCATTTCACCGTTCGGACGGTAAGCCATAAGAACGAGAAGCACATCGATAACGGTCAGCAGCACACCAACGGCAAGAGGTATATGAAAAAGAATGTTAAGAGCGATAGCGGTACCGACTACCTCCGCAAGGTCCGTTGCAATAATGGCGATCTCAGCAAGCACATAGATGGAAATACAAAGCCAGCGTGGCAGATGTTCGCGACAGTTCTGAGCTAAATCAAGACCCGTCACGGAGCCCAGTTTGACGCAGAGTGTCTGTAAAAAAACTGCAAATAAATTGGAAATAAGCACAACAAAGAGCAATTTATACTTGTAGAGAGCACCAGCAGACACGGCAGTTGAGTAATTACCTGGGTCCATATAGGCTACTGAAACCATGATACCGGGACCGACGAACTTGGCGTACTTTATGAGCGCATTGGCAACGGTGGCCGATGCAAGCTTGATCCGATTAACCCAGGAGAGGTAAGCATAACGCTGCGGCAGCGCAAATCTACTGGGCTGTTGCACAAAAGGTATTTCCTCGGACTCATCTTCTTGAAGATGGTCTGAGTCGCTGTCTGAAGAGTTGGTAAAAGAAGTACCGCCAAAGTTTTGCTTGAATTGCTTCGACGGGGAATGCCGCAGCGGCGTAAACTCGCCAGAACGCGAGGATTTGTCGACTGGGTGTTTAGATTTAGAAAAATAAGTCATTTGGGTATTTTCTAAGCTAGCACTATTAGAGCTATTTGGTTCGGAGAGATCTTGGAACTGTCCAAGTTGTTGAAAGTAGTCTTTAGATGAGGTTAAACCGTTTTCTGGGGAGGAGCCAGTTGACCCGTCCTTTGCCAGGTTATTTATGTGGCTCATTGCGATGGGGTGAAATAGAAATTAAAACACCAGGTCATATGCAAATTCTTAATTCTGCTCTAAGTAATAAAATTACAGTAGTACAAAAGACAAGTCTGAATCGGTGACTGTGAGAAAGCGAGAAGTAAGAGAAAGAAAGCTTGAGGACAAATAGTGATGGGTTATAGAATTTGTTGAAATAAAAATTTAAGCCTGCAATGCACTGTAGGTTTCTACTTTTCTTTTGTGTTAAAAAAACACACACACACACACAAACACAACCCCTTTGGCAAACACCTCAATTCTTCTTTCTTTGGTTTACTTCATTTTTCTAAACCTTTGACTTCTGTTCTGCAAACGCAACTTTTGAAACCCTGGTGCCGCAATGATTGTGGTCTATACTATAATGTCTAGGCAATAGACCCTTGAGCAAAAATCTTAGTTATAACTTGAAACTTCTCATGTTTAAACTAACAGCATCATACGCAAAATAGCTTGTTGGCAATTTCATGATAATAATCATGTCTATAGGTAGTGGGAATTTACAAAGTACCATAAACAAACACAAAACAAAAATTAAAACTCTTCAGTGACGATTCCGGCAACCAGTGCCATTAAATAGAACCAGTTCGATTTATTCTTGCACTTCCAAGCTTTTTAACGTTGTCACTGGCCTACTAGGGCGAACTCATACTCTCCTCTTTGCTTTTTTGGATTTCTTCTAAGCTAAAAGACAGCCCATTTTGTCGCGTATATCCTGTGGATGAACAGTAGGCGTTAATCCGCCGTGCCTCCACTAGGATTATGAGCCCAGCAACAATCACAAATGTTGAACTCACGCTGATCAGGGACGCTGTCATCCATGTCGGACGTGTGTACCTGTCTAGGTGCCACATGATAAAGCAGAGTAGTACCTGTAGTACTGAGCTTGCCATGAACAGAGCACCGACTAGTACCAGTTTCCAATTTCCAGAGAATCCGGCCCAGAACCAATTTGAGTGAATCCTCCGGATCCGGTTACTACTATAAATATCTCCCAGGATTTGGCCACGGATTATTAAGAAAAGGTCGCGAGCGCGTGTGGGCAGCAGCCCCAGTCCTGTTATGCAAAATAGTGCAGTAAGCACCTGCGTACAGACTTCTATCCAAAGTCTTCGCTTAGATTCATGTAAATCATCTGTGTTCCATTTGCGTGACATAGCCGGTGCACTGTCTGCCAGCAGTATTGCCAAAAATATGGCAAATGCTGCTACCAGTATGAAGTATAGTGTGACTAACAACCCACTGAACGTGAGAAAGAAGCTCGCAAACAAGACGCACGCGTAATGCGCCGCGACTAGCCGGAGTCGGCCTAAAGTACTCGGTGACGGTACGTTCTCGGGCCGCTCAAAGTCAGCTACTTCAAGCAATGAAGCCGGAGTGGGCAATGAGGCAAGTATTGTGGTCAGGTAACTAAAAAAGCCGTGGTTGTTTTCCATATTTGTGTAGCTTTTTATGAGCGTCACTAAAAACAGCTCGTTTAGCTGAATTGGTGCTTTTTCCTGCGATTCTTGACTGCTATTTTTACTGTCGTCGCACAGGCTTATGTCGTAATTCTCATTATGACCGTTCTGATGGGCCAAGGTGGCACTGCTCCTGCTGAATAGTGAACGAATGTTAAAAACTTTGCGCAAATTGTTTTGAGAGTCATGCTCGAACTGCTGGAGCAGCTTTTTGTTTCTGCGCTCACTTATAGATGTGAACGAGTTTACAGAGTCACGGAAGCTGAGATGTTTGCTAGAAGATTGCGGTGTATTAATGTTCATGATAATTTTCGTGTCGCTGCTGGCAAGTCGCGTGTTGTTCCCAGCGGACGACAGGGTGTTTGATGGATAGTCTGGGTGGTTGTAGCAGCGCGCAGATGTGCCCATGAACTTGCTGGGGTGTGACGCTGGCGTCCATGGACCAATAGGGTGTTCCTGGTAAAAGCGCGGACTCTGGTTGTTGGATGTGGGACTGTCATTACCGGTACCGATACCGTAATAGTTGAGACGGAGAATTTCTTCTGGGGAAAAGATTTTGAGCGACGCCATATTGGTGCTATGCGAGGCTTGCGACGAGTTGAGTCGACGGTTGGAAAGCGTGCTGGGCTGGGTGTTGGCAACGGACGGTGCGCGGATTGAGTGGAATATAGTCGATGGTGTAAGGGAACGGGCTGCAGACGGCGCACGACCACTTTCGACCGAGTAGAACGTGTACTGAGTTGTGTTTTGTGTAGTTTCTGAAATAGACCGCTGGTGACCGGGCGGAACCCGGTCACTGATATTAATGCTATTGTTGGTGACGGTGTTGTCAATTGTGAAATTATTGCTAGAGCTGTGCACGGTCCACGAAGCAGTAGTGTCGTCGGGTGCCGTCGGCAGGTATCCGCCGTTGTTTCTGTTGAGCTCACTAAGCTCGCTACCTATCGAACCCTCGGAGCGATTAGGGAAATGATGACCCCTTTTTACAGGAGGCTTGTGAAATGTCGTCTGGACGCTCATGTCGTAAGTACGTAGATAAGAAAAAAAAAAAGCAAGTGAAAAGTCAACGTATAGAAGCTAGTAAGGTCCAGGGTTTTAAAGCAATAAATAAGGGCAGTAACAATTTGACGCGAGTGTAAGTTAAGTGTGTGGATTATAAGATCATCCAAGTAAAAGAGGGCATCACCATAGCTTGTACAAGAAAACAATAACACCAAGGAGGGATGAAAGCAACAACGAAAAATTTATCAAACCAGACCTTCCTGCTGTTGTAACCTTTTAGTTTTTAATGATCCCTTTAAGGTCTTCTCGGACATTAGAAATGCAAAGAGGACGAGTGAAAGATGCAGCATGCTCGCATGTACAGAATAAGCTCCTGTTGGTTTGCCATACAAAACGAAGATCGCACAGTAAAAACCTGGAGGTACGCTTATGCGCTACTAGACAATCGCCAACTTGCGGTTACTACGAATAAGGCGCGGGTAGTAGCGCAGAATGACACCTTTTACTTAATACTTCTACTACTAGATACTACTACCTCTGCTGCTACTGCCCAGCATCAATAGGGAAAAAACAAAAACTATTTAAAATATACAGAAAAAAAAGGGGAGTGTTTCTTAAAATTCAAAGTCTTCGCATTTTTCGCAGTTGCGCCTTGGCTGCTTTCCTAACAGAGAAATCTGAAACAAAAAAACAGCAGAAAAATGGGGGGCTACACCATGCAAATCGTGGAGGCTAAAAGATATAAAGGTCCAGCAAATTGCAAGATTAGAATTCTACTACTTTTTTTGCTACGAGTAGCCATTTATGGTATCATTTAATAACAGTTTGATCATTGCATTTTTCGATTTAATGATGTGCACAAACAAATGTTAGTGTAACTCTAAGTGGCACGCTATTAGCCGCCATAAGAGAAAGAAGTTCACAAGGAACTATAGGGCGTTTTGCGCGGGCACAAGTAAGTTACTGTTCGGGGACACCTTAGAAGCTGATCAGAATGAGTATGCTTCGACAGTAGGAAAACTCTGTTCAATAACCGGGACCTGTGAACCAAAGTCATCTCTTGGTCACAAACACTTGTCAGCATTGCTGCAACTATTTCTACTGTTCAAGCAAACGCGCATCTCAGACGGAGCTTATTAATGGCAACGTAAAATTTCAGTTTTTCAGTTGTGCAGAATTAAAAAAAAATATATATATATAGAGCAATGACCAATGTATCTCAGGTTTCCCTTGACACATGGAGCAATTCATGGGGAATCCGGCGCCATCGAATGCTGATACTACTTGTGCGCGTTGAGAGCGCTACTT
>JAKVQX010000849.1:0-10032 GCA_030463015.1 Geotrichum citri-aurantii
TGCGCGTTGAGAGCGCTACTTTGAGAGTCTCTTAGAGACAAATGTTTTTGAATTATTGTCTTCTTTGTATTTCTTTTGTTATTTTGTTTTTTTGTATGTGTAACTTTTAGATGTAAGGACAATAGACTGATTTTCTATCTATCTATTCGGTGCTTTTATGTTGACGGCTTCGAGAGGTTTGGGATGCGATTTTTCAACAAATTCGACATCTTTTTTTTTTTTAGTGTGCGTAGAAGGCTTACCGCAGTAGCACAAGCACGAAGATTATTTACTGTATGCTGACAGTAAAATGATATGGCTTCAAATCTACGTATACTAAATTCTTATTTTTAATTTGGAAATTTCTACAAAGTGCAAAGTCAATTTTTTAAAAAATTCAATAATGTTTGTCAAAAAGTTAAGTTTGGGAACTGCGGATCTTTTTGATCAGGCACTGTAAAAAAATTGTATGACTTCAATTATACACTATCGTAACAATAATAAATTAAATACCTTTTTTTTTTCCCAGTGATCAAGAAGGAAAAGATTTTGAAAAAAAAAAGGGAGGAGAGGAGGGGCCGCCACGATGAACATGGGAAATTATGGAAATTGAAAATGACTTATGCTGATGGTGGTTGGGTTACTATAGCTGCGCCGGCTGCAGCGAAGAAGAAGACGACGACGAAGACAAAGATTGGCGCTGCGACAATGTCCGAAAAGCTTCTTCAAGCGTAGCAGGCCCGCCCGAAATCTTGTATTCGTTGACCACGTCTTCATCGTCATTATCAAAACTCGACGATGACGCCAAGATGGTGGTTTGGAACCGTTTCTCGTAACCCACTTTGACCTGCTTTTTCATTAAATGCTGTAACCACTCTTCGGTCTTGACCGGCGGGTCGGCCTGTTGCTGTTGGAGTGGGTGTGACTGCGCTGATTGGTCTAAAGTATCGGACTTTGTGTCAGTCACGGCGCCTGCGTTAGCTGTGCCCGTCGCTGCACTGCTACTATTATTTGTGGAAGTGGGTCCAGATCCTACCGTAGAAAGCAGCGGGTTAGCCGCCGTCGCGTTGAGCGACGGGCCCTGCGGCGGAATTACGACGCGCGAGATGAACCGCGCGTCCTCGGTAATGGGCCCGGTCGCCCAGTCCACAAAGTTATGGAACCCGTCAACGTCCAGCCCCGTGATATTGTGTTTCCGGAACGCGTCGCGTTCCTCCCGCGTCCGGTCGGTGTCGTTAGACGGTCCGTCATAGTCCATCCGATCGTAATCGCCGGCATTATTATTTCTATGATTGTTGTCATCATCATCATCATCGTCGTCATTATTGTCACCAAGTGCCATCAACAGATCGGTTTCGTAGTTGGAAGTGTCGAGGTACTGCGCAGGCTTCACAACCCCAAACTGAACCATGGCCTCGGCAAGGTCCTCGACGCCGACCTGCTTGCGGCCGCTGAGCGTCGCCAATTTCTGGCTCGTCACGGCGAGGAGGTCGAGGTGGCGGAGCACAATGTCGGTGACGGTGTCGAGCACAGACGGCGCGCAGCGGTCAATCCCGACAGTGCGAAGTAGCTGGGCAGTAGAGATTCGCAGCAGCGCAAAGTGGAAATCAGTAGATGTAGTGGTGGTGTTGGTGCTGGTGGTGCTGGCGGTGTTGGTGTTGGAGCTGGTGGTGGCTGTTGTGGTCATGGTGAGACAAGGGAACAAGTAAGTGATACTGGGTTTTTACTTGTTTTAGTAATGAAAAGTATTAGTTGATTAGTCTTTTTCTTCTTCGTCTGTTGTTGATGTTGTTGTTGCCTTGGTAGTATTGTAGTTTTGGTGTTCGAAATAGTTGTTTACCCGGATCGAAAGCTACCTGCGTGTCCTTTTTTTTTGGTAATTTTTTCAAACGTCAGCAATTCATCTTTTTCTCAATTCTCCTTCCTTATTTTCTACGTATTTCGCCAACTCATCTCCGGTCTTTTTCAAAAATTTAAACGTTTATTTTTCGGTTTTTTATCGGTTTTTTTTTTTTTTTTTGATTTACTCTTTGTGAAATTTTTATCTAAACCTCCTGTTCGCACACTTATAACCGGCCGGAACTCACATACAAAAGAATTGCACAAGCGTACGCTTAGACGCCCACACACACACACACACACACACACACACACATACACGCAATGGCAGATCTATCACTCTACTCCATCAAGGCTACGCTTATTCTCGACAATGAGGGAAACCGCCTTTACACCAAGTACTACAGCCCACCACACGCCGACACCGAGGCCTCCACAACCTCGCTAGTCTCGCCAAAGGACCAAAAGGCCTTTGAAAAGTCTCTTTTTGCCAAAACCAACAAGCAGAACAGCGACGTCCTGATCTTTGACAACCATCTGATTGTGTACAAGCAGATTCTGGACGTGTCCATTTACCTTGTTGCATCGAGCGTCACCGAGAACGAGGCCATGCTGTATCAGGTTCTGATCGGCATCAAGGATGCGCTGTCCATCGTGCTCGCCAACACTGGTAGCAGCAGCAGCAGTAGTAACAATGGCATGGGCGGTTCTGCCGGTAGCGGCGCTGGCAGCGGCGGTATTGATAAGCGCGCGGTGCTGGAGCACTACGACCTGGTCTCGCTGGTTGTTGACGAGGCCATTGACTCCGGTATCATCCTTGAGGTCGACCCCACCGTACTCGCGAACCGCACGTCAAAGATGCCCAAGAGCGGCTCGGCGTTGGATGGCGGCGTGCCTTCTATTGATCTAAGCGAACAGGGTCTGCAAAACGTGTTCCAGTTCGCCAGAGGAAAGCTGACCGAAAAGCTTAGACAGTTTCAGTAATCGGTTATAAAAGAGAAAGAAATAATACTTTAATTTTTTTTCAATTTATTTAGGGATTGATTCCGTGATGCTAGCAGCTGGAACTTGATAGTACTTTGTTTAGTCGCTGCTAACATTTTTAAGATGTAATGTTTCACACTGTAATTTTGCCCATTCATTTTACACATTGTTGACTTGTAACGTCTATGTATCCTACGTACTGTCAGGAAAACAAGTAGGTTTTTTTGTCAGTAATTTACTTCATCATCACCCAGTAGATACCAATAGTTTTTACTAGTAAAATTTTTCATTTTTTTCTTGTCGAAGCGGTGTCGTTACCTATAACTCACCAAATAATATATAGTAGTTAAAACTACTTCTGAAAGTGAGACTAATGAAACTGCTACAAATATAGAGACAAAAGCAGTAAAGAGATGGTTAAGCACATCAACAGTGATATCCCGGCCATTGCGTTACCGACTTTATTAATTTATCTCTCTTTTTTTTTTTTTTTTTTCTTTCTTTAACTTATCTTCCGCCTCTACCTCCTTTGCCCTTTCCGCCCTTGCTCCCGCTGCCGTTGATGTTACCACCAGAGTTACCTGTCAGGTTCGGAATGTAGACCGTCATTTTAGAAACAGAAATCGGCAGCAAGATTTCGCTTGGCTTGAGCGCCTTGATCAGACTGACCTCGACAGGCCAGGCGTAGTCCGGATCCGTCTGCGTTGTGTCGAGCTTTTGGATGTTGCCCAGCGCATGCACAATGTCCTTGACCGCCTTTCCCTTCTTAGTCGTGCCGGGCGACAACTTGATTCGGAACTTGATTTGCTTCGAAATGCTGTCCCACGGACCAAACACAGGCACCGCCGCCAGGGGCTTCTGCCCGGGCTGCAGGCGGAACGACAATCGGTGGGTCGGGAACTCGAGGCCCTTGAGCTCGTCTGCATTCTGGTCGTTAACTAAGCTGCTATTGCTGCCTCCCTTGGCTGCCACCGCTGCTGCAGCTAAAAGTTTCTGCAGCACTGCCTCGTCGGTCTTCTTTTGGCGCTCCTTGCGGTTGATCTCCGCCAGCCGGTGACGCTCGCGCGCTTCCTGCTCTTTTTCCTTTTTGCTTAACTTTTTCCCCTTGGCCCCACCCGTTGGCTTGGGTGTACCTGCGCCGCTGGGCGCCTCCGAATTGGCGTTGCTGCCCTTATTTTTGTTGTTTTTCTTATGTTTGACCTTGGGTGGCTGTTGACCGCTACTGCCTGACTTTTTCTTGTTGCCGGCGGAGAGCATCTGTAAGCGCTTCTCAATATCAAGAGCAATTGAACTAGAATCTTCGTCGTCAGAATCGTCAAAAAAGGATGACTTCTTGCGGTTGGTTTTAGATGAATTGGACTTTGAAGTTTCCGCAATCTCTTTCTTGTCATCACTATCGCCATCCTCTTCCTCTTCTTCGTCATCTTCCTCATCAGCTTTTCTAGAGTCATCAACAGGCCCTTCAGATTCTGTAGAAAGCTCCACTTCTTTTTCAACCGGCTTAGAAGGCTCCTCAAAACTTTCAGTCTCAGGTGTGGCTTCAGGTTTCTTATGAATAGCGACATTGTCTTTTGCAGTAGTTGCAATGATTTCGGACAATTTAACATCACTATCGCCAAACAGATCATCATCAGAATCACTATCTTCGTCACTACCCTTGTCGGCACCTTTACCTTCTTCCTGTTCAGCTTCGGCTGTTTCTTTCTCGATAAGAACAGCCTCGCCTTCATTGTCTAGCAACCAGATGAAACCAAGGCCCATGTCCATTGATTGATACAAAATAATGTTTCTGCCGCCTCTGACCTCAATATTGTCAATTGGGACCAGTTTTCCGTCTTTAGTAATTTTGTCAATGTCTTCAAAACGTCCATACCAAGTTCTGGGATTCATCTTGCTATCCCAAGCCTTCTGGGATGTAGCAGCAGCAAAAGCACCAGCCTGACTAATAGTAGAAGGAGGAATTTCCTCCTTACTACCTGGCTTATTTTTAATAATAACAATACTAGCACCTTCAATATCAGCAGTAACCAAAATATCATTGGGCTGGAAGTACCGTCTAAAGAGCGTCTGGTTTTGCATGTTGTCGTGACCAGCAAGGACTAAGTAACCTTCAGTACTAACAAACCAGTAAAACTTCTCAAACAAAAATGGTTCCCTTATGTTACGGAGCCCGTAAATCTGGCTGTCTTCAGCCTTGCTAGCGGCTATGTCGCGCTGGATTTTCTTTTCAGCTGACTTGAGAGCAATATTAGCCGATTTAATGGTCTTTTCTTTCTTCGCAGCAGCAGTGCGTTTCACGTCAAAGTACTTGCGAGAATTGGCCCAAGCAGAAAGTCCCAGATCAAAGTCAACTTTGACAGTACTGGGCCGTTTGACAGGCTTACTCTTTTTACTGGAGCCCTCTTCATCTTCATCTGACTCAGAGTCAGACTCACTCTCTGATGATTCACTGTCGCTTTCTTCGTCTTCAACAAAGTCCGGATCCGGCAAACTCAATTTAACCCTGTTCTTACTCAAATCTAGTGGCAAAACAATCATTTGAGCAATTGGGTTCTTGCGTGATTGTTCGACCTTAATGAGCTGCTCTATATCTTTCCAGTCCATCTTTTGCTCAACAAATCCCCGAATTGCGTTAGCAGCCTCTTCTGCCTTTTCAGAGTGAATCTGCAAGGCCAGACCTAGCTTTTCGTTCTTTATTTGAACTTCAGTGAGACCCTCAAGTCTTTTTTCTTTTTCACGGCGAGCAGTCTCGAGTCTCTTCTCTAAATTTTGCTCCTTGTTGAGCAAACGCAAAGACAGCTTAGTTGCTTCAATAGTCGAGTAGAAATGGTCAATAGTAGAGTTGAAAGTAGGAAGTTTGACAAGCTTTTCTTTGGTAGACGGCTTGTAAGGCTGGTAGTCGGTATAAGTGTACTCAATGTTACGGGGATCAACAAAATTTCCGGCTTGAGTAATGGGTATGGGGTCGATAAAGTCACCTTTTTCGGTAAGCTCGCCAGTGTATTGAGAATTTTTCTGAGTAACAATGTATCCCATAATTGATTCAGATTTGAGTAGGTTGTTGGCAAACTCAACAGAGTCGTTGACAGCCTCTGCGATGGTTTCCAGAACTTCATTGTCGTTTAAATCAAACTGAGTTACAAGCTTAGTAGGATCGATTTGAAACTTGTTCAGAGACTCCTCCAGCAAGCTGGAAGATAGGTGGGGCAATTTCACGTAGAGATAGTTTCGCAGCATGAATCCTTTTGACTTTCTCTTGGATGGTGCGGTCTCACCCTTCACTTCAGAAAACCATTCCTTGATCTGCTCTGCAACAATTGGTTTTCCGTTCTCCGGGTCTTTTCTGATCAGACTGTCGACATCGTATGTAACACCAACGCTATATTTCTCAGCAAACTCGAAATTCTGGGTTTTGGCAGCAGAAACCGTGTGCAACAGATCCAAAATCTGGAAGTTGCTGTTCAAAAGAATCATGTTGCCACCAGCAAAGAACTCAAATACTAGATGGTAATCATAGCTGTCGGAAAAAGAAAAAACAATGACTCTGTCATTTGCAGCCAGCTCGATGCGAGTCAATCGTCTTGATTTCAAATGCTTTCTGAGTTTGGCAACAAAACTAGACGGTGTTGGGGGCGTATCTCTAGTAAAGTCAGTGAGATGAATCTGAAAGCCCGGGTTAACGACGAGTGACTTCTTTGAATCTGGGACACGAAAGTTGAGTAGGAATCCGCCGTTATTGGGCAAGTCATAGATGTTGTTCAGTCTATAGTTTTCCAATTGAGTCTTGAGCTCTCTCGCAATGATTCGGAGATCAAGATAACTCAAGCGTTGCTGAAACAAGCACAGTTAGTGCCAGTTTAAATTAGTAGCATATCTGTATAAATACATACTTTCATATTGATCTAATTTTTTTATTTTTCTAAGAGTGGCAGTTGAGGTGGCGAAGGTGAACGGCTTAGAACCTGAATAAGAAATAAATGGGCGGAGGTTAGAAAAAAATGAAATTTATAAAAACCTCCGTTTGCTGAAAAATATTTAAACTTGGACTCCATCACTTCAAATTGGAAGCAATCCTTTCACTGAGACCATATCATTTCGCAAGTAAGTCTTACCTTGACAAAACTATATCTGAGACTTTACTAACAGCATCTGCCCCCTTTTTTTTTTTACTGTCAGTGTCTTTGTGGCAAAAGTACTTGGCTCTTCCTAAGCAAGGTAGACTCTGGATTGGCATAACCACAATGGGTGTTGCTTACGCTGGCGGCAAGATTATCGACAATATGTATGATGAGGCTTTGATTAAGGAAGAAGCAGAGCGAAGAATCCAGCAAGCAAGATCCACAGTTGCTGAGGATGCTACTTCTGACAAAACTCCAACCTCAAGTCAGTAACCGGCAAAAAATTTATTTTGTACATATCCATTAACTAATTAATACTACTTTTTTTGGTTCCTTTGACACCTTTTTTTTTTCATGTCGCAGTAGCAAGCACGAAAAATGTATCCCACTTGAGTTTTAGCACAGTCGAGTCGGTCCAGCCGTTGTCCTTCTTCAACTTTGCAAAGAGTTCAAACACAATGTCTGGAGCATCGGGGTTTTCTTTCCGCCAACTATGATAGGAAGACCAACTGCAAACATACTGTAACACCTGTAAAACTGACATCTCCTTTTGAAGCACAAATCGGTCACTGTTTTCTCCTTTATCTAGCGGTTTGTAGCCACTTTCGTCGCGATCGTGTCTTTCAAGGTCCGTGAAAAACTCTATGGGCGGTTCCGTGGGGATTCTGTTTCGAAGATTAGTTCTGCCAGGTTGCTGCCAGTATGGGCCTAAGTAATTTTTACCGTAGCAGAAATTAGTCAAGGTTTCGGTAGCATCGGGGTGGTCAAGAATAGATGCGTCGCAGTAGCCCCAGTACGCTAACGTGCCGTTTGGCCTTAAAGCACGATATGCCTCCGGAAAGAATTTGGACAAATCAAACCAATGGATGCCTTCAGCTATAGTAACCAGATCAACCGAATGTGGCTTAAGGTTCAATTGCTGCAAAAAGGTTTCAGCCTGGGAGACCTCGAAAGTGATATTTGAGTATTTTTCACGAGCCTTTTCGACCATGACTTGGCTAGTATCCGTGCCAATTACCTTTTCAAAGTGGCTGACCAGCGGATGCGTAGCCTCGCCAGGACCGCAAGCAATGTCTACTGCAAGTTCGCGCGAAGCTGAGTGACGATCGTGGTACTCGAACAAATAGTCGTAGAGATGTTGGGGGTAGTTGGGTCTAGCCGATGAGTAAGTCTCGGAAGAAAAGGTGTTATCGGAAAAGGCAGACATTGAAGTGGATGCTAATAAATAATTACTAGAGAGCAATAGATAATAAAAGTATCTAAATCTAGTGTGAACACTGGTAAAACTAGCGAGCTATCAAAAATTAAAATTATTCAACTAAAATATCAGTTAAAAAAGGGCTCAATTTTTAAGCTGGATGAAAAGAAAAATTTGAAAGTACTAAAAATTTACAGCAGTGGCACTTGAAGTGTTTAAATGTTCATTTGAGTTCCAATTGGTGTTTGTCAGATGACTGCGGGAAATTTTATGGATGGCACAAGTTCTTAAAAAACTCAATCTCACTCAGATGAAAAATTGATATTTCTAAACATGGCGTACAGTTCGAGGAGCCAATTTTGTATAGAATTCAGCGCAGAAAAAAAAAACTACAACAGGAAAGCACGGCATCTGACGATTTGATGTACACTGTACATACTAATAATATTGGGGGGAAATAAAAAAAAAAAAATTCATTATTGCAGTACACTAAAAAAATTAAAAACCCTGAACTTCAAATAATTTCATGAAAAAAAACTTCAAAACTGCACTTATTCAACAGTAAAATTTTTAACATTGAGTAAGCAACGTATGTTTTAAATTCCTTGTTTTTATTCCACTGCTGATCAATACTCACGTTTTCTGTTTCATTCAAGTCTTTACTTCCACATCTTCATAATATAAACTATTGACTTATCAGGGTCTCTGTAACAAGGGACCTTTTATTTAAATGAAGAATATACTATATAGACTTTAATTGGTTCTTAAGTAGAAGACTAACGAGAAACAACGCTCAGGCAAGTTCGAGTGTCACAACATAGCAGTTGGAGTTAATCCTTAAAGGTTGGGTCTAATCATATATCAGAAAATGGATGATTGTTGAATTCCTGGAAGGTTTTCTTTATTATATTTTTAACAATGACTCAGGAGTGCTGTGCAAATTTTCCAACACTCGACAAAAGGCCAGCGTGTCGTGGGTAACTCGCGCATAGAGAATAGGTACGAGTCCTTATTCAAAGACGTCGTTCATAATAGATGCATAGGTACTAAAACATGGTTTAGATGGTTTAGTAATAAATGAGTTTTGCTCAGAGGTCATTGTCTCAAGGAAGGAATCTAAGTCTCTTTCGTAGACCGAGCTCATGGTAATTAGTATGCGAAATTAACTTCTACTGTTGGAGGGTTCACCAGCTCAACCTCCAAATACAAGAATGCTCGAGCATTCAACAAATACAATTGGTGGATATCCATAACAAAAAGTAGCAGTCAAAACTAGAAGCAGAGATGATAATAAAAGTAGAGATAAAGGTAGAAAGAAGTCAGAGAGTGATTATAATCATTGGTAGCTGGGCTCGTCAGACCAGCTACATAACACTTATTAATCAGACACCAACTAATTTCCTCTTTTTTCCTCAACAGATTTGCGTCTTACCAAAGCAAGTTCTTGGGTGCACAACAGCTCTTTTGAACCATCATGTACTTGATTTCATATAGCTTTTATTGTACTATTTGATTGGTGCCAAACATTTTTGTTCTTCAAGTCCATTCAGAAACCTTTTCAAACCAGCTACATTGATCTCCAATCGACACCTTCCAGCATCTAGTTTTCCACCGATTGTGTCTCCATCTATTCTACACAGCTTTTTAACACTTGGATTGTATGGTGACATCTCAGACGAATCGTCAGCTTTGTCATCAAAAAATATAGAAACCAAATCAGGAACAAAGATCATATCACGCGTGTCTGTATGGTTGTAAATGTACAAATATTTGAGCTGCTTAGTGTTGTCTGCATATTCAGAACACAGTTTTTTTTTTTGCCAGTTTGTGGAATTTGATGGTGCTGGTTTTGATAGTTATGGGAATCAAAAGTATTTCAAGAGATTTGGTGTATTTCAGTATCTCGTCAAGCAC
>JAKVQX010000084.1:0-36913 GCA_030463015.1 Geotrichum citri-aurantii
AGGCTAAGGATGTTGTCCCCATCACCCAGTCTCTTTTCGCCGTCTCCAAGGAGACTGCCCAGCTTGAGGCTGAGGCTTTCGTTCTGAAGCAGAAGGTCGACTTTGCCGCTGAGGCTAAGTCTGTTCTCGACTCTTGGGTCAGATACGAGGCCCAGGTCAGAAAGAGAGAGCAGCAGGCTCTTGCTGAGTCTGTCATTGCTAAGGTCAACAAGCAGCTCGGTGACAACAAGTTCCAGAAGCAGATTCTTGCTCAGGCCGTTTCTGATGTCGAGAGAATCTTCTCCAAGGCTTAAAAAGAGTGCGCATGCCGGGCTCGGAGATTCTCAATTTTTTCATATACGAATACACAAATTCTTTTTTCTTTTTTTTCTTTTTCTTTCAGATATGTTAGGTAAATGAAATTCGTATAGGATATAATACACGTGAGTATTTATTTCACAGCAATTTATCAGAAGAAAGCAAAAAAAAAAAAAAAACCCAAAAAAAAAAGCAAAGGCTTTTGGTTTTATAGAAACGCTGTAGATGGAAGTAACAGTAGTAGAATTTAAACATACAAGAATGGGTTCCTGAGATTGGAAATCTGAAAAGTTTAATCCATGACTTAACTGGCAAACAATATTGAACACACAAAAAGAGTACGTGCTTTTAAATAGATTTTAATATTTTTCCTGTCATCTTTTACTTTTTTTAATACATGCAATTTTTTTTTCTTTCTTTGCATTGCTTAGTAGGCTCTAGTCTCTAGCAATAGGCTTCCAGTGGGTTTGGGCAAATGGCCGTCAGTAGTTGTAAAAATAGTCTTGCCACGTAAAATTGTTTCTTTCACAAGGCCGTTAAGAGTTCTACCGTGGTAGGGGGTCATTTTATTTTTAAAGGGTAGCAAACTCTGGTCCACAACCAACGTATCGTTTGGATCAAAGATACAGAAATCAGCATCTTTACCGACAGCAATGCTGCCCTTGGACGCAACGAGACCGGTTTGAAGAGCTGTATTGTAGGAGGTCCAGCGCGCAATGTCGGCAAACGTGACGCGGTATTCTTTGGTGCGGAACTGTTTTTGGAGGCCGGTCCAGAGAATGGAAAGGCCAAGGCCAACAGAAGAAATTCCACCCCAGGCTCGAAAGTAGTCGCCAACATCAAGGTCCTTGAGATGCGGGGTGCAAGGTGAGTGGTCAGACACAACGGAAGTGATCTCGCCAGTGTGCAGGGCTTCCCACAGCCGCTCGTTGTTGTCAGAGCTGCGAATGGGCGGGCAGCATTTGAACGGAGTGGCCTTGTCAGGAATGTTTTCGGCCGCAAATGTGAGGTAGTGGAAACAAGTCTCGACCGATAGTTTAACTCCATTATCCTTGGCCTGGCGAATGATGGGGACTGCATCGGCTGACGCTAGGTGCACAATGTGCAGCGGCAGCGTAGGCGCCACGGTTGATACTTCAATAACGGTCTCAATGGCGTCAACTTCCATCTGATCCGGCCGTGAAGCCAGGAATGCAGCATATGTAGTAGGATGCAAATCTGGAATTTCGTCTTCTATTTTTGAAACGGTAGCAGTGGGGTGTGGGAAATCGTGGTCCTGGTGTTGGAACTCGGACTCCTTCTCTGCATGAAACATGACAATTGTGTTCTTACCATCCAGCGTTTTTAACGCGAGCTCAATGTCTGGCTTTTCCACTGCGGGGAACTCGTCAACGCCGGATTCAATCATAAAGCACTTGAATCCGCGTACACCGGCATCCACTAATTCCACTAGATTGTCGGCGTTGCCCGGAATGATACCGCCCCAAAAACCAACATCAACCCAGCACTGGTCCTTGGCAGCCGCCAGTTTGATTTTAAAGTTTTCTAGTGTCGTTGTGGGCGGAATCGCATTCAGCGGCATATCGATAACTGTTGTGACACCGCCCGCGGCAGCGGCCTTTGTACCAGTTTCAAAGCCTTCCCATTCGGTTCTCCCCGGCTGTTAAACAAAGTTTTTAAAGTAATATTGTTAGCAAAACAAACACAAAAAAATTCAAGCAATATCATTATTAAGCACAAAGATAGCATAAAGTAGATCTGTACTCTTATAGTAATATTCTGCGGCGCGCGCTAGATGACATTGCGGCTTTAATCGGCTGAAAAAAAAATGAACATTTCAGAACAGAAATAAATAGCAAAAAAAAAAAAAAGTAGAAAAAACTAAAGATAAAGACAAAATTGAATAAAGGAGACAACATACTTCATTTAAATGGACGTGAGCATCTACAATGCCTGGCAACAAAACAAGGTCACCGATGTTACGATGATTTTCTGGTAAAACACCGAGAGCTTGTAGTTCCTGGTCATAATACTCGCTGGATTCTGTGTCGCTGCTGTCGCTTGCCGAGGACTCAGTATCTTCTAAGGTCTCTGATGCATCTTCTCTAATAATATGAGTAATTTTTCCGGTAGCAGCGTTGAAAACGATAGTAGCGACAATGACATCGTTTTCAAGAACAACGTTGTTCGAGGAGATTGCGTTAAGTGTAGTTGCCATGTTTATTGTAGGTTTTATGAGATCGAAGATTTTAATTCAAAACAGATGATAATTAAAAAAAGGAAGATCTAAAGACAATACTGAAAGTATTTAATAAAGTGAAAAAAAAAGGAGAAGACAGCTGACCAGTAAATTTAGGAAAAGTTGAGCAGACCAACTGGGTTTTAAATAAAATTTCGATAGGCGATAATGAGGGCTTATAGTTTCTTTATCTATAGATTTCATGTAATTTTTTTTTTTCAAACCAAGTATCTTTTCTATTTTTTGTTTTGTTTTTTGGGTCATAGTGAAACCCGATACATTTACCTTTTTTGTGCGCCTTCGGCTTAATCCTACTTCTTTAATAACTCGACAAGTAAGCTTGCCGTTTTTTTTTTTGTTTGATTAAAAAAATTAACCGTCGGATGTAAATCTGGATAAAAATAGGGAACCAAAAAAAAGACACATTATTGCTTCTGAATTTTACCAATTTTTTTTGTTTAACTCTTATTCAACGGTTCAACTGACGGGAGAAGCATTAAATTCTGCATCTACTTATTTTGTCTTTTTTTGAATTTTTTTACATAGAGTTGTGAACTAAAGTTTTTTTGTTGACGTTGTTTTTTGTTTGGTAACTATCTCTGTTGTTTCTACCTTATCGATTGGTTTGTCTTTCTAGGCCAAAGTTTAAATCTTTTTTACATGAACATGATTTCCAGGAATGTTAATAAAATTCACCATATTTATTTTTGAAGACTTGGAGACCAAAAAAATCAAGATTTCTTTTGGAAAACCTTTTTAGAAAAAAAAGGTGTCTGAAGTCTAAACTGAAGCATTAAATACAAAAATTATTTTACTAAAAAAAAGTTACACAAAAAAATGAGTAACTACAGTGTGTAACAAACTAAAGAAACTTGACACAAAAACAAACAATTCACAAAGATCTCAAAGAAATTTGTCTATCCATGTGAAAACTTCATATACCAGAATTAGCCAAATTTTTTCAATCATTCCTATCAGTGTATTGTGTTTATACTATTTTATTATGAAAAATGATTCACGGTTTTCAACACTTGTAGCATGTTCAGTTACAAAAAAGGGATCACGAATTCTTTCAAATTTTTTACTTGATCCACCTTCAGACCTTCAGAAAATTAGTGATTTAATACAAAGAGTTTTAGTTCATAGAAGCACAGAGTTGGTTTTTTTTAATGTTTTGAGCCAAAAAAAAAAAAAAATCCGTGAAACTGATGATCTAATCTCAATAGATTTCATTGGCTTTCGCTTAGCAGATTAGCTCACGAAAAACTGTAGTTTGAACATCAACGTTTGAAAAAAATTTTAGAGTTATGTCTTGTTTTATGAACAGGTTTAGTGCGCCAAATTTTTTTATTCATTAAACAGACATTTAACCAAAAAAAAACATTCCCAGCCAAAGTCAAGCTTGGAATTATCTTGCTATCTTAGAATGTTTTTTTTTCTATTTTTTTTTCCGATATTGTGGCCCCCAATAGAAATCGACCGTTATTTGTATCGTTAGCTGTTTCAAATTTTTTTTTTTTCCTTCTCTCGAGCAAAAAGCTGAATTTTGTGACTTCCAGTGTTTCCAATATGTGCATCACATTCAAAGCTTTGTGTATGTTTTAGATTATTCAAAATCTTGATCAAATGCTTTTTGGCATGAGCAACCAAGACAAGATGTCACACAGAAATTTCACCCATAAGCGAGCTTCGTTTTAATTTACTGATATTAAATCTCTTCAACATATATTGCTTCTAAAATATACATCTACATCAACAAACTTTTTTTCGATTGTTGGAATGCTTGATGAAACTTCTAAAGGTTGGAATCACTAACTTACTTTGACTTAACAAACAGTGTCAATAAATTCTTAGTGATAATCTCATCATGTATTTTTAACCCTAGGGCCTCAAGAACTCAATTATAACGCGAACTACCAAAAATCACAGCCCTATCCACAGTCACCTGACAAGGGCAAGGGCTTTGACTTTACATAAAAGTCAACACGAAAAAATTTTCTTAATTTTTTTTTCCCTTTTTTTCTCCTTAATGACCTTCCACGTTTTCAAACGTTATGATGAAGCCTATGCGTCTAGATAACACCTTATTAACCCCTCAAGGAGAGACCTGAAAACCTGGGCTAAATGACCTTCCACCTGCACTTCCTCTTTTGGGAGAGTAGGAGGAGGGACCATTGGCCCGGGAGGGCGGGTCATGCTTTTTTGATTGCCCTTGACCGGGCATGGGGTGTTTTATGGGTGATGGCGTTCAGCGCACCAACCTTGTTTTTATATGAACGCTCAATTAGTACATTCTGATCCAATTCCCTTTTTTTAAAATTTATTCTTAACAAGACTTGTTAAGGATGAAAAAAAAGGGATGGAGTGTTTGCAAAACGGTCAGGAAAGTCATTACACTAGTATAATACCATATTGACATTTCTCTATGTCTTTAATAAAGTTTTTTTTTTTTTTTTTGTTTAAATGAATTCATTTTGTTTTATCTGATAACTTTTCAGTCTTTAATTTTTTTTCTTCTTTTTACAAAAATATATGTTACGCTGGGCCTTTCAGCTATTCATGCTGTGTGTCTAACGTAACTAACAAATCTTCGCTGACACAGGTGAGGGATATCTAAAGCTCCAATGATAGCACCCTTGTATTTAGTCCTGGCGAGAGATCAAAATGGGTCTTTTGAAAAAAAAAAAAAAATCAAAAGAACCACCAAGTCAGATTGTGAATGATAAGGACAGAAACTCGGCTATGGAAATGGTAATGCTTGTTTTTACTAACTCCAATTTTTCACTGAGATCCCGTTGAACATTACTGACACATTTTCTATCCCGTAGTTCAGCTGCTAAGTGGATTCAATCTTACTTTTTTTTCATTTTTTTTTTTTTCCTGCTCCAGAACCATTTAGACTGGTAACTTGAAAAATAATCAAATAAATACTGTTATTAATAATGGCAATAAAATATATGTAATCTAGGTTTTCCAATTTATTCTTATTAATCTTACTTTTTTGTTCATATATGCTGTCCATAGAACACCTCTTACTGCTCCTTCTCAGCAAGTTTGCGACGCTCCTCAACATCAGTCTCTGCTAGCGAGACCGCAGCTCTGTACATTTGGATAACGTTGATGATCTGCTTTCCAAGCCATAGAGGGAAAGTGATGATGATAATGAGAGTAGCATAACTCAACGGAATGTTGTAAATGTATCCAAGATTGGGAGGCGTTTTCAGCGGGAAGGAAAACAGATAGAGACCGACAAAGAACAATTCATTGAACGCGCAGAAAACAAACAACACCTTGTTGTTTGTGTAATACAGGTTTAAAATGTAACTCTCTTTACCAACCTTCTTGTGACTAGTGCTACCAGCGCTCAGCATGGCATACATGTGCATGTAATGTGAAGCCAGATCTAAGGACACCAAAAGTTGGAAAAGGACCGCCCACTTGGGATAAGCCACGCACAAGAAACAGATCAAAGAGGAAGTGGTACATCTGTCTGTGACCATATCCAAGACTGCGCCAAACTTAGAGGTTTGGCCGTACCGACGAGCTGCCACGCCGTCCAAAGCATCGAGAATACACGACAAGCAGTAAAGCACGGTGCAGTATTTTGGGTGCCATTGCATGTAAAACAAAGAAGCAAGGGCGAATATCACTCTTGAATAACCAATCAGATTCGGAATGAACATGAAAATGTCTTGAGTGGTGATAACCTTTCCGTTAGGGGTTTTTGTCCAAAACATTATTGGCAATGATTAAAAAGTGGATGTTGAGGTTAATGGGGTTTTTAAATAGGTGTAAAAATGTGAGTGATTGGTATAACAGTTTAGTTGAGGAGACGGGGCCTTTTCAATACTCGTGTGATCCGTTGATTAGCCACAAAAAAATTTAAAGAAAATAAACAAGCAATAACTGGGTTGGCAAGCCGAATGAGACCGCGACAGGAATTGAAATGTTAACAAGTGCTAAAGTTATTTGATAAAATTAAAATCACGAAAGTATGTTGCAAGTTAATTGAATGTTGCTGCTTCCAAAAATAATTGAAAGATCTAACGTGACGCAAGCGGGAGTGAGATGGTTGGGGGAGTTAATGATGACAGGAGAAAAGAACAAAAGGGAAAAAAAAAAATTGAGAAAAAAAAAAAAACATAAAGGAAAACCAAAAAAAAAAAAATAGTTGAAATTAAAACGAAAAATAAAAACTTCATACAAAACACAAACTCCAATATGGGTATTTTGAGCACCACTGTAGAAGGAGGTTGATCTTATTAGGACCTTTGCGAAATGTCAAGAGACATGGAACTTGAGAGAAAAAAACATGCATTTATGGGTTAGGTTATATTATTTTGTCAAGATAGACATAACGTAAAACTAGTTTGAATGCCAGCATCAACTTTACAATTATCCCTAGAGATAATAAGATTGTTAATTACTTTACTAGTTAAAATTTAGTGACAGAAAATTTTGATCTGAAATATCTTATGAAATACTAAGACATATTCAAGTATGAGAAAACAAACAAAAATCTTGGCTCTTTGTGACGCCAACTTGTTTAAGTTTTTAAAAACTTTTTTTTTTGCGCCGCACTGACTTCCAAATACTGAAATTCCCAGCTTACATAACACTCCCAAAAAATTTTTTGTTGTCGCAGCAAAAAATTTCAGTCTTGATTGAAATTCATTTGATCCAGATTCACATAGAAAGAGAAACCATTTTTAACGGTCTTATTACATCGACGACAAGAGCTTGATATAATTATCACAGGATGGCCACATTACACAGTTTGTTAGCTACTTCTTTGGCTACAAGCGAAGAGCTTAATATTCCCAACACCGCAGCGCAAACCATTGGACTCCTATTATCGGGCCAGCTATTCGAGCAGGCCGACGAGCCGACCCTGCACAAGTTTAAGCTGCGTGTGTCAGGCCTTTTGAAGGCTAACAACTCTTCTAACCCAATCACAAAGTGGTTTGGCTGCTATCTGGCAAAGGTTGCATGTGAGACGAACGCCTCAATTTTGCGGGGCCATGGCGGGACCTGGGCAAACCTGATTTTGCATCTGATCGAGATGCCACACGAGCCGACTGTGACCAAAGAGATTGCAATCGAAGCGCTAAGCAGCATATTTGCTATGACCAACGGTAAGCAAGAGCTGACAAGAGATATCACGACTCCGAGACTGCCCGCGTTTGTGAAGGTGTTGCTAAAACTTGTGGAGTCGTCCAACAGCAAAATCTCAAAATACTCTCTGATTGAACCCATCCTGACCGCACTGAACAGAATTATTAAGGCGCAGTCGACCACTTTCAAGCCATTTGTCGCCAGATACGAGAAAATGTTGCTTGGTCTGCTATCTACTTCTTACGCAGAGCCTCACAGAATTACCGACACTGTTTTGCAAAAGACATGCGAGGGCATTGTTCTCCTGCACTACGCCACGCCTAAGGGCAACGAGAACGAGGTCTGGAGACAAAATATAAACAAGACTATTATTGAAATTCATGCCACTGCAGATCAACTGTCTTATGGCATTGTTGACGAGGATGTGTCGGCGTTCCCTAGTATTACAGAAGCAACTCCCCGTTTGGATATCTTGAGGACTTCTAGTGCGGACTTGTTTCAGTTGAGCCAGCGTATTACCACTCTTTTGCGCGCGCTGACAACGTTTATGACCACCGCAACTAAGACTGATGTCAAGCTACCGATCGGCTCTGTTGTGACAGTAATTGACAGATTGTACTCGCTGAACAAACACACTGTTCAAAAGCGCGGCGTGGAGAAACATATTTACGCTCAGTTTCTCGCTGCAGCGAGCTCTGCTCATATCGCGGCCTCCAAGTTTCTTCTCGCTTTTGTGGAAGTATTGGGCTCTAAAGTTTTACTGCACGTCGAGGTTTTATTACATCACATTGATGTTTTGTCTGATGCCAACTCTGCTGCGGAGTCTACCCTGCTTGCTGTGCTGCTGCAGCTGGCGGGCCAGCTGTTCAAGATTACCGGCACCGTTCCCAAGGCGTCACTTGCCCTTGTTAACAAGCTCGTGCAACGTGCTCTTGAGCTTGTAGAACCCAAGCTTGCGCCTTCCAGCGCAAGTCTGCCTGATGCCGTCGCCAACCCCGCGCTGTTCGTGGTTGCTCCCAGCCAGAGCCACGTCGAGACCGTGGCCGAGTTTTTTGCGCTTGTCATCATGCACGTCCCCGACCTTGCGCTTCCCGTGCGCTCTCAGGTTGACCAGTGGCTGATCCTGAGAACAGTTAAGCGTGATACCGCGGCGGCTGCCGTAAACGCTACTATCGAGCGCGCGCTTGCACTTAGTGCGTTTCACCCTGGAAAAAAATCCAAGTATAGTGTTTTGCCTATTGCTTTGAACGCATTGCCTAAAAACGATGTGCTGCTGGACAGTATGGTACACCCCCGCTTGCCGCCCACCTCCAGCACCGTTCAAAATTTGAACAGAACTGCGGTATTTTCCGGTGCTACTGTTGTTGCAGCTGATGATGAGACTTCTGAAACATCATCTTCTGCTAATTCTACAGCCGCAGCCGCTGTCGTCATTAAAAGAAAATCAAACGAGGAAGATACTGGTGCAGATGACAGTGCTGATAAGTTTATCTCCAACAAGAAACTAAAGACTGACTCTGCCTCTTCTGCACCAGTTACTGCCGAAGTAGAAGCGCCTACCAACGTTGATTTTGTGTTTGAAAAGTCTACGACCACAACCACGACTACCAACGATACTGTTATCTCCACTGTAGTGGAAACCGAGGTCAAGGAATCGTTTACCGCTGCTGCTAGTGCGTCCACGTTTAACCTCCACAAACGGTCAGGCACGGAAAGTACATCTACTGGTTCTGAAGCTGCTTCTTCTTCTGCTGTTGCTGCCACCGAGAGTTCGGATGATGACAATGATGAAGACCTTGTTATGCCTGGCATTTCACTTGAAAGCAGTGACGAAGAAGACGACTAAAAAATGATACCCACCTCTCCAACAAATTTTTGTAACACAATATAGCGACTACAGTACTCAATTTAAAGACTAGATATTGATAGAAATAATTTAATTTATACATGTCAATACGTGGTATTGAGGCCATGTTTTTTTTTTACTACCTTCACAAACTATGTTATCAAAGAAATTATTGTTCTTCGTTTTGGGCGTAGTAGAAGTTAACAGCAATAGGAATAAGGCCGTGTTCAGCGGCAAAATCTCTGACGCCATGACCAGGCTTGTCGGTGCCAAATCTAGGTCTGTCTCCATGAAACTTTGTCAATGAAGGCTTAGTCTCCTTAAACAAGATGTAAATATAGCGGTGAGAGCCTGTCTTGGGTGGTGGACCAGGACCCATGTAGGGAACAAGTTCATTACCAGAGTTAAACTCAATTGGGGTGGCAAAAGAAGCAGCAACGTCAGAGGCAGAAAACTGTCCAGGGTCAGAGGAGCCGCTATTAATAGCCTTAAGCTTGAGGCCTGTTACAATGTGGTGGATGTACTCGCTGTAAGACTTGTCAGTGCGGCTGGGCGCGTCAGGGTCCGTGAGGATAAGGGTGTAGGTGCTGCCACTGGCTGAAGCATCAGTATCAGTAAACGAGGCGTGAATTTCGGGACGGCTCTGTGTGTCATTGACCTTCAAAGTGTTTCCGAGATTGGCCTCTACAGCACCACCGTAGGAAACAGTGAGAACGCTATGGAAAAAACCACTATGGTTAGATTATTGGAAAAGACAAAAAAAAAAAGTCAAAGTTCAATGAACTGTGTGCTGAAATAGGATTCAGAAAAACAGAATTGACCAGCAAAAAAAAAAAAAAAAACATCAATTGACTTACCCAGAGGGTTGGAAATCATCCAAGACTAAAAAAGGTGTGATCAGTTAGCAATTCATTTCTAATGTTGGTAAAAATAAGAACATGAGGTTGTGGAAGGCCATTTGAATTTGGAAACAAAAAAAGGTTTTGCAGGGCAGCCCACACACAAATGGCAACAGTAATAGAAATTATACATACCATCGGGGATAACTTCGTTTTTTTTGAGAGCTTGTGCAATGTTAGCACCAAGAGTAATAAGAGGCATATTGAAATAAAAAAAAATCGAATGAGAAATATGGTGATGAAGAAAGAAGAGAAAAAAAAGAAGAAGGAAAGAAATAAAATAATAACGTGAGAACTAAAAAGATATTTAAAATAAGAAATATACAAACGAGCGGCAAACAACTTTATTATTCTTAATATTTTCTCTCTTTCAACAAATAGTGGAGGCATACTAATACCAATCTTAATCTTTTTTCCTCTTTTTACATGTAATATATTTGAGCAGTACAATTTGAACTTATGACAATATTAAATGGCGTTGCTCAAGTGCCACAAGCCCATTGGGTCCTGTGTGCTAAACGCAAGCTGGATTATCACTATTTTCTTCAATCAGCCTTGATTGCACTCATATACAGTAAAAAACAGTAGCATGATAATTGAGTTTGAAATGGCACTAAGTTTAAAAATTTATTATATCGACCAAGTTGACAAAAAAACAAAAAAACAACAAAAAAACAATTTAGTGACCCTTGTTAAGGTCCCGTCTCAACCAACAAGTCTCTTTCCAGTGCCCATTAACATACAAACTCAATTTACAAAATTTTAAAATTTGATGGTAGAGTTATATTAGATTATTAACAGGGCGAGTATTTGTATTGTTAGTAGTAAAAGTAATGAGAATTAAAGAGGTTTTCGTAGTAGTTCATAAGTTTTTTCCAGTTCGTCAACAAGTTTGGTCGTTTCATTCAATTTCACGTCGGCTTGGTCGCTATTTCTGCTCAGAATGTCTGTAGCTATACCAGTCACCAGTATCTTCAGCGTAGATAAATGCTGCTCATGCTTTTTATCAATTTCCGACTGCAGAGCCGCGATATTCGCACGTTCCTTGCTTTGTAGTGAAATAATTTCTTCCAGCCGCGAAATATGATCTTTGTCGCACCAGCTGCTAGTTTGGATTTTATCGAGATGAGTTGATATTTGATCAAAGCGCAATCTGTAGTTACGTTCTATCATCTCTACGCCGGATACAATCGAGTCGTATGCAGCCTCACGGCGCTCTTGGTCGTCCTTGATCCGTGCAATGGTCTTCTGGTACTCGCGCTTCGACTCAATGTACTCAAGCTGGTTGTTTTCTAAGGTTTTGGCCATTGATTTTCTCTGCTCCACATCGCGTTCAAGCTGCTTAACCCGTTGCTCTTTGCTGCTAATAACGTTGTTCAAAGACTTGTTTTCGAGCTTCAGCTGCTCAAGCTCGTTCCGACTGACATTGCAGCGTTTGGTAAGAGCGTCACAACCCCGACGCTCCTCGTTGGCTTTGGCAACCTGTTCCTTAAGCTCGCGCCTCAAGCTGTCAATAGTGCCTTGCAGATGCTCGATGACATGCGACGTGGTCGCCCAATTGCTTCTGTATGGGTGGGCTTCGTAAGGCATTTTAGTATGGAGATACTGAGTATTGATTGGTGACAATGAAACCGATCTAGAAGTGGGAGTAGAGGGAGAGGGAGTATACTTGGGGAGGTCAGAACTAAATTGTTCAAGCTGTTTGATATCATCAGACTCCATGACAATTTCATCACGCAATGTGTTTATCTTTTCCTCATTAACATCTTTTACAGCATCTTCAATGCCGTCATTAATACTGTCACTATTGACAAGGTCAGTACGCTTGGATATTTCGATACTATTACTAGGCGAAGTCTCAGACGTATCGTCAGAAAATGAATCTATGCTGAGACTTGACTCCGTAGAAAGCGAAATATGTAATTTTTCCAAGGAGGGCTGTGGATGGACGGTGGTGGATGAAGGCGAACTCATGTCGACTTTACGGGAATAAGCTTAAAGAGTATGAATGAGACTAGGGTTGGTGCGCAGTTGGCTGCTTATTGAAGCTCTGCTACTGTTGCTAGTGATAGCAATTATTAGAATGGCGGAGATTTCTACAGGAGTAAAATTTTGGGGTGAAGCTTAAAAAGGCCCTGTTGTTAGTTGAATTGTAGTTTGAGATAAAGAAAGCACTGTAGAAGCTGTGATTAGTGGCCCGTTGTCGCAAGTGATAATCGGTTAAAAGAATGTCAAAAGAGGAAGCAAATCCTAGAGCAAAAGCAAAATAGACAGAATAAGGGAGAAGAGGAAAATTTTTTTTCAAATAGTAATGGCTTCTAATGATGGTTGTCCCCTGAAAATGAAGAAATAAAAAAAAAAAAAAAAAACTGAAAAAAAAAGAACCCGATAGCTTGTTTCTAACCTTTTGCAAGTAGTACTGTAGTGGTAGTTACCAGAGAAGGGAGTTTAAGAATCTAAGGTACTGCTCGGCAGGCCATAGGTGTGCTTCTTTTTTGCTCATGTCTGGGTAGCCAATTCGTATTTTAAAATTATTTTAGTTTAATTTAATTTAATTTGATTTAATTTAATTTACCTTAATTTTATTTATTTTAATTTATTTAAATTCTAATTTTATTTCCTTTTTTTTTTTCACTTTTATTCTTCTCTATTTTATTTAATTTTACTTCATTTTTTTTTGATATGTTTTTTTTTTTCAAAATCTTAGTAGTTGAATGGTAGCTTGCAAGGCTGCTAGTGATACAGGATGTTGCTGCTGCTTCTGCGCCGGATCCAAGTGCTGCAGAAGTTTTCACCTTTTAAGATAATCTAGATTCTGTTATTAAACAGTAGAAACAATTTTTTTTAAACTGATTTCAAAGGAAAGCCAGTTTTTTTTATTTAAATAAATCATTTTCCTGAACAGCAAGAACTAGGAAATAAAGTAATGGATGCGAGAAACAGCAAGAATAAAATATAAGCAACTCCTTTTGTGGGAAGCAGCGATTTCATATTTTAGTATCAAGTGTGTTAACGACGTCATACAGATATTTCTATGAATGTGCGTGTATGTATGTATTTTCTTTTGTTCTTATTTTTTTAATTGTTCTTGTCATCATACTGCTGCCCTGTCAGCATCAGGTTTTTTATTCCTTTTCAGTTCTTTATTGGTGGGGACTATCGGCTCTTTTTTTAATTTTTAGTTTTTTGTTCTAACCGTAGCTATGGGCAACGACAACCAACAGGCCTCTAGAAAGGTGGACAACAAACTGAATGCAGATTTTATCTCACGTAATTTGTGGCCAGCAGCAAAAGACTTTTGACCGCCTTAGTGCATCAGACCAACAGAAATACATCCTTAGTTCAGCTGGTACCTGTGACCCCGGCCCAGGGGAATGCTACTAATTTTTTTTGGCAGCGGCTACTGACTTTACATTTTGAAACTGATCCCTTTTCTTGATTCTTCAATATGCCATTGAATGCTGTCAAAGGGGGTTAAAACACTCTTAAAACAAGAATTACTAAGATCTAATGGTCACGTTTAAAGTCGTTAAAGATACTCTCTTTTAAATACACACAACTGTTTAAAAAATACAGTGGATTAGATAGAAAAAAATGTTCACGATATTTACATGCCACCCATGCCGCCCATTCCCATTTGCTTCATCATGTTTTGCATAGTTGGATTGTTCATCATGTTCTGGACCATAGGATTGTTCATCATGGCCTCAAGACCGCCACCACCCATAAGGCTGCCGAGATCAGGCATACCGCCATTTCCCATCATTTGTTGCATTTGTCGCTGCATCTGAGCCATTTGAGGGTTGCCTCTTAGTGCACCAGGACCACCAGCCCCAGCAAGGTTCTTCATCTGACTCATCATGCCGCCCTTGCCTCCCATCTTCTTAGCTAAGTTTGCCATAACTTGTTGCTGTAAAAGAACCTCCTCAACCTCTCTGACACTGGTGCCACTACCTCTGGCAACTCTCACTATCCGAGTGGGCTGCTCTTTAAACATGACACCATCACTATCTAACTCTTTCTCTGTCATAGAGTCCATTATATAAATCATACCCTTGACTCTTCTTGAAGTCTCTTCCTCTGGCAGTTGTGAAGCCATCGCACCAAGACCAGCCATACTAGCAACCTTACTCAAAGGTCCCATTTTCATCACATTGCTCATCTGGTCTCGCAAATCTCTTAGTGTAAACACACCTTGCTCAATGTGTTTTAGGGTATCCTTCTGATCCAGATTCAGTGTTTGGACATGCTCCATCAGACCTTGCAAGTCGGCAATTCCAAGCAACCTAGAAACGAATTGCTTAGGAGAGAAGCTTTCCAAATCATGAATGTGCTCACCAGTACCGATGAACACAATAGGAGTATTGGTGGCTGCGACAGCGGAGATGGCACCACCACCCTTGGCGTGACCGTCCATTTTAGTAAGAATGATAGCACCAAAATTCGAAGACTCTTTGAAAGCCTTACTCTGAGCCTCGGCGGCTTGACCGATTGTGGCATCGAGAACCATGATAGTCTGGTTGGGTTCAACAGCTTCACCGATTTGAACCATCTCGGCAAAAAGTTCCTGTTCTTGCTGATGACGACCAGACGTATCAACGACGATGATATCAAACTTTTCCTTTTTGAACTTGTCAACACCTTCCTTTGCAACTTTTACAGGATCGGTTTCCGTGTAAGAACCGTAAAAGGGAATCTTTGCTTTAGTAGCGTTCTGTTTCAGCTGGTCAAAAGCACCGGCTCTGAAGGTATCAGCACAAACCAAACCAACCTTGAATCCTCTTCTCTGGTAGTACACAGCCAACTTTGTACATGAGGTAGTTTTACCAGCACCCTGTAAACCGACAAACATGATAACATTTGATTTACCTTTCTTGGGCTTAAAAGGCTCGGTTTGACCGTCGACAAGGTTGCACAGCTCATCGAACAAAGTCTTTTGAATAACCTTTTTTCTGTTAATGCCGGATGGTTGGTTTTTGATATCGACCTTCTTCTTGACGTCGTCACGTAGTTTGCTAACAAGCTTGATGTTTACGTCTGATTCTAACAGGGCAGTACAGACTTCCTTTAGCAAGGCATCAAGAGCCTTTTCATCGACGACATTGGATTTTCCAAGATCTTGGACAGCTGCGTTGATCCTTCTACCTAAATCAGCGAGGACCATTATGAAATAGTGTTAAGGATATTGAAATAAAATCAAAACGATAGTATTGAGACAAAAATGGAGAGGGAGAAAAGTAATTGAAAAAGTGGTGTTGGCCTTGAAAAAAAGGATCCCATACAAAAATCAAAGTAAAGACTATTAGAAGCCAAACGCCCTTACCCTGAGATCAGATCTTTTCGTTAAGGTGCAGACAGAACTGTGAGTTCAGCAGAGAAGCATGAAACTGATGAGAGGAATAGATTCATTTTTTTTTAAAAATCTTTACATTTCTTTTCAACAACCACACATTGGCGATAGCTTTTTGTGCACATTCAAATTTTAGTGATTTTAGTAAAATGTCTGGAGATCAACCGGCTGGAGAGCTATCTTATCTATGCATATACAATCCTTCATTAGATCCTTCAGAAAGCAATCTCCCTCATCAGATCGTTTTCTACCATGGTCATCAGAATAATGAACCAACGCCAATTCAAGACCAGTTAAAACACATTGGTCTTGCCCAAGGTGTAGTTGAATTTACAAAGTATGTACATAGATATTGAGTATGCATCAAAAAATTCTAACAACTAATTTTTGCAGGGTTTTTTCACAAGGAGAGCCCGTATCGGGATTAGAGACAGTTCAGTCAAGAATCGTCGTCAAAAAGCTCGAGGAGCCCAATTGGTGGGTTGTAGCTGTATGTGTATTTATTCTAACATGTGCTTTTTATGCTCTAACTAATTTTTAAAATTTTTAGTGCGTGACATTTCCCATGGTCCAGAATTCTCAGTACTCATCTAAAGATATTTCGTCATCAGAGATTTTAATTGCCAACCTGGTCAACGCATACAGGAGATGGCGACTTCACAACGGAACTTTTGAAAGCTACTACCAGCAATTTGGAAGGGAAGCGCTAATTGACTTTGTACAGCCTTGGTGGAGCTCATGGGCACAGTACTGGTCTGTGAATATTCATGGTGCTGGCTATTGCGACTTGTATAGCGATATTCGAACAGCTAAGGGATCTTTAAGTGAAGAAACAATAGATGCGATAAAGGCTACTGTTTTATCTACTGATTCTAGGGGCACTGAGCCAGGTTTGGTTGATTTACTAGTGTCTCGATACGACGAGGGAGTTGTCGAAAACTGCGGTAGCATTTGGAACGGCAATGGCAAGATTGACTACGAAAGTATTTCTGACATCACCAACTGGGTGCTAGACTGTGAAAAGTGTGAAGATGAGACCTCATATACCGAGCCAAATGGATTTATTTATCACCTAGACAAGAGCGAAACTAAGAAAAAATTATCTGATGCACATGACGACACATCTTTTTTGGAGACAATTGCAAGTACGTCTGCTAACACTGTTAGTAGTGTTGCCAAAGAATCGATGTCACAGCTTTCAGGACTAGTTCACCTGTCAACATTTGGGTACTTTGGAGCTGCTAAATCAAGTAGTCCTGCTTCTAGCGAGCAAATAGACGAAAATGGGCCATCTGACGATCTCACAGAGTCGAAATTCTTAGTGGGGTATAACGGCACTCTTGAAGAGGAAGAAGACAATGAAAATAATAATATCACATTGCATAGCAACGATAGCGATGGTGGTAGCGACTTTCTTAGCGAGAATGACCTATACTGTGAGTCGCTTCATTCGTCAAACAACGATGAAGGCCGCAAGGAATTCTCTTTTAAGAAGCTTTACATCGAACTAGCAGAAGAGGCGCTAACAACACTTGAGTCTACAGGGGACGGCCCAGCTGAAACTGATAATAACTTTTCTTTTAAAATCGGAATTCCTGAAAAAAAGTCACAAAAATCCTATACCAATCAGTTCAACATTGTTGTTTACAGACGGCGGCCATTTATTTTTGTTTTGCTATTTGAATCACATTCGCCTGTACTGTCTAGTAAGAAGTGCTATTTGACACTACACCGGAAACTGGCCTCATTGACAGAGCCGATATTTGCAGATCTCACAAAAAGGGACTCATTTGAAAACACAACACCTAACGCATCTCAACGACTTACAGAGGTCATGAAAGATAGGAAAAGGAAAAACAGTACTGCCAAGTTGAACCCAACCGCAACTAGCAAAAAGCCTAAGGATTTCTATTATCACGTTTATGACCCCAATAACCACAAGATTCAAACCTCGTTACCCGATATACCAGTGGCTGAACTGCCACTACCAGGTAATGAACAACAGAAAACACAATCATCATTTTTACTAAATCCAGTTGGGCTCTCTTCTTCACTAACGTCTCCTAGTCACTCTTACTCTTCTTCAGGCACGAATACCCCGCACAACGGCTATCCACACGAAAGTGCTGCGCATACCGATCGACTTGAGCTAATTCATGTCCATCAAAGTATGGTACACATTTCCCAGAGCTGCGTGCGGAAAAGCGACCTCGAGAAGTTTATACGTACCAATAGAGGGTGGTGGGTCTACTGGTCCAAGCTCCCGGATGGCCGTGAAGTTGTTTTTGCGCGGAAGTGGACAAAGCCGGGAAAACCACCGATGAATTCATCATCTCTAGGATTACTAGGTGTACTTGGTAACGATACAAAAGGTTGGGTTGATGACTACAGGTATTTTGGTAAAGTTTAATTAATTGTGAGATGTGCAGCTTAATTGGATATGAATTAGAGCTGTTAATTTGTGGTTTTCTTAATGAAATAATAATGACACGGAAAAGCGATGATGTTGTTCAATGCTTTAAAAAATAAAAATAAAATTTATCAAAAATTTAAATAATAAACAATGGTGATCCAGTACCGCTTGACCATGTGAACAACGTGGATTATACTTCACAAAGACAAAAATACTATCTACACACATGGCATTTGCGTTTATTAGATTTAAAAATAGGCTCACTTTACTCGTGGTGTGGTGCTGTTTCGCGGTGCACGGCTGAAACCTCCCAAACCTCATTACGTAAGTGAGCAGCTGAAAGAACGTGAAAAAAATAAAATAAAAAATTTTTGAGCACTTCTTTTTTCTTTATTTTCTTATCTTGAATCAACGTCATTTTTAACCGGCATTAGCGACCTTTAAGTACTTCATCATCACGCCTATCAAGTCATAATATGTCAAAAGAGGAAGCATCAACAGTCTCCCTTGAGGATGAACAAAAGCCTAAGGATCTTGGCCTTGTAAAGTCTGGTCGTGTTTGGAAGGAAAGTAAAAAACCCCTGCGAGTCCGATCACTGGGTATTAGCAAAACCAGCACATGGGAAAAGCGACAGAAGGACCGAATTGCGCTAAGAGGCTTTAAGGAGAAGGCAAAGGAACTTAAAGAGGAAAAGGAACAAGAAAGAAAGGTTTGTATTTCTTTTTTTTTTTTTTTTTTGACATTTAATGATGTGATGGCTGGTTAATTTTTTTTTTTCGGTATACTGACATTTTTATTTTTATTTTATTTTTAGAGAGTCATTGAAGCAAGAAAAGCACATCAGCAGGCCAAGGAAGAAAAGGAACGATACGAGCTGCTGGCAAAGAAAATGCATGCAAAGGTAAGTTTATTTGTATCATCGCTGATGACTTGGCTACTGGCGTTATCGATGATAAATTTTTTTCTTTTTTTCTTTTTTTTCTTTTTTAAACTAACATGATTTTTTTTTTGCCAGAAATTGGAGAGACTTCGCAAGAAGGAAAAGAGAAACAAGCTGCTGAAAGAGCGTTAAACAAAGACAAGAATGAAGGATGTCAACATTCACTCCTTACTACCTTTTTTAGGCCCCCTATAGACGTATCAACTAGGACTAGCATTTCAAAGTATGTTCACGTGAAATAAATTAACTTAAACATTAATCATGATCTACGTGATGATACCAAATAAATACAAAATGTACTCGACGCTAAAATTATGACGAAGAAGAAAACCATCAAACTAAGGTCCATATATAGGATGTAATAAAGTTAACCTTAGAACCAGCTGTTTTAATTTTTTGTATAATATATGCGCTGATATCATACAAGAAAAAAAATAGGAATTTGATAACTAAAATTGTATAGTGAAAAGAGGGTTGTGCTTTTAAGGAAGGTAGAAAAGTTACCAAACTATACACACGCATTCACACAATGACCATCTGCTTTAAAGCCTTTTCGGCATGCACTGCGTAACTTTGATTTTTTAAAAAAAATTGAATAACAAAAAAGTCAACCAAGATCTGAGCGAGACATATAAATATCTCTTTGTCAGTCCTTCGGGGGATGACTTTAATTTTTATTTTAATAATTTTTTTAAATTGATTTACCAATTTTTGTTTTTACATATCTGTTATTGCGCTGTATATTGTTTATTTTCATAATTTTAAGTCGATTGTGCATTCTTTACGAATCTTCCTTTAGAACTGGCTCACCATAAAACAAATCTTCACGAGTGTCCTAACAGTCTTGATTATCATTTTCAGTGGATTGGTATTTTTTTAGTCCAGCCTTTTACGTTAAAAAGTTTAACTACTGCAACACCAGCATTGCAGCAGCATCAACATTTCGAAGCGTTGTTGTCCTTCGATGCAAGAGACAAAATTTTTTGTATTCTAGATTCTCTGAAAAATTATTTATATCCCCCTCCATCTAAATCTCAGCTTAAAATCATGTCATCTTCCACTTCGTCCATTTCAACAACCTACCACATTCATCCGACAAAAACTCTTCAGCAACAGCATATACAAAAAAAATCGCCGCAGCCAACTTGTCAAAATTTTCACTACATGTACTCATATAAATCACCTTTTATGAATCAGACGACAAGGTTTACCTTCAGCTCCCCTGACTACGCATACATCCAGCTTGAACTCGTCAAAAGCTCGCAGGACCACGTCGAAATCGACCTGATCGGCTGGAAAGTGCTGCTCACAAAGGGTATGTCACAGTTTCTTGGTGCCACTGGTGAGTCTATTCCGACCGACATCATTCACATCCAGAACCCGTCATCTACTACTACACAACCTGTAAATACATCCTCCTCAGCATCCTCACGGTATCAGCGGCACAGAAGACGACACAGCTACCAACATCACTCGCAATTTAGTCAAGTGGAGACTGTTAGCACGCGTGAACGGAGAAATAGTTTTAGCCTGGATGAAAGTAACTCGCAACAGGCATCTGTTATGAGCCCACAAGTTTGGATCAGGGTGCCAGAATCCGATCTGACTACTGTTTGGACAGCGCTTTCTGGTTTCACCACCTCGCTTGATACCGGAAATTATGGCGTGATTGATGCGGGCATCCGTGTGGTGAGAGCGACGCGGTCACTAATGTCTATAACTGGACCGCTGCGAAGCAAATGGTGAATGAATCATCACCGATCTTATTTAACTCATACATCAGATACATCAAGATTTTTTTTAACTGGCATACATCCGGTTTTCTCCTTTTTTAATTTTTATTGACCCATTTGATTATAATTAATGTTACTATTATTACAATATAACTATAATGCATTGTAAACTCTCAGAATAAGTATCCATGGTGTTTAAATCCCGTTACAACGCTGCCGCTCAAAAAAACCTCTAGTGTTTGCTTGTAGGAGCGGTAACGTTGAATAGACAAACTAAGCTTTTTGATTTGTTTTTGTGTGGTTGTTTGTAGAATGCGTGTGCATCCAAAAAGCAATTAAAAAATTTACGAGATTTATATTGCTAATAATCCGCCTGATGCGGACGGCTAGGCTTGGTATGTAAGATCTGCGTCACATTAGCTCCTGCCAAAACCCCCGGTCAAAAGTGAACCTCCTAGGGGTGTTTTGCACGTTCCCGATCATCTCGCATTTTAAGGACCTCTTCCTGACGCTTAGACTCTTTCATGCGTTTGTCACGAGTGTCATTTAACTCTCGCGCGTTGGTTTTCATCTCTTCCAAACGTCTGTTTCGTTCCTCTTCATTCAGTTTTTTCAAATGCGTGCCGCTGTCGCGGTTATTCCCACCAATATCGCTAACTTGTCGAAAACTGTTGCTAGAACTTCTGCGGGGTGAGAGGTCTCTTGAAGACAGTGAGTACTGATGACTAGTTGTGTGATGACGGTTGGAGCCAGACCGGGATGAACTGGCGTGAGAGTCTTTGGTGTGGTAAGACCGTTCTCTTGAAGAATCTCGGTATTTACTACTCCGCTCTCTATAGGAATCTTTGTGTCTACCGTATCTATCTCTTGATGTATCTCTGTTCCGACTAGAACGTTCTCTTGATGTATCTCTGTTCCGACTAGAATGTTCTCTTGATGTATCTCTGTTCCGACTAGAACGTTCTCTAGAATGATCTCTGTTTCGACTGGGACGATCTCTGAACTCATCTTTATCTCGACTGGGTCGTTCTCTAGAACTGTTTCTATGGCGTCTGGATCTATCGCTAGACCGATCTCTGTCCCTATCACGATAAAGACTAGATTCATTTTTTTGTCTGCCAGAAGAATGTTGTGACGTTGATGATGTTTTTCCGGATGTGTTATGTTTCAGTCGGCTCTGCGTAAGCGCCACCTCCATCTGCTTTCGCTTAATTGCCATCATTGGGTCACCTCGTTCCTTGGAAAGCTGATCTCTCTCCGAAGTAAGTGAAACACCACTGCCATTGAAGCGGTCTGAAATAGTATCCTTTTTGATGCTGCTGTCTTCCTCCTCCTTAAACAATACATCAACCCGTTTTTTGCCCAGGAGGAAAGCCTCAGCCTCATCCGTAGCACCTAAAGAACCATTGGAGACACCAGAGTACATCCACTCCATCCGTTGCACTCTTTTTTTGCCAGTCGCAGCTTCTTCCATTGCCAAAAGTTCATTGCGTTCCCGCTCGCGCTGGATCTCCTTTTGGCGCTCGGAAATGAGTTTTCTTTCGGCGAGAGCTTCCTGTTCGCGCTTCCAGACTACTTCCTGGTTCTTCATAAGACCAGGATGCCATGACTTTTTGAGATTCAAATCACCACCACCCATTTTTCTTTTCGATAGTTGTTGTTTATAAGTAAAGTTGTTCTTTTTGCTTGAGGTTTCTGTATGCAGTTGAGAGGCTGAAAAAAATTAGAAAAGGCGTGAGTGGCGGTCACGTCCATAAGAACTCTGCATGAATAACTGCAAGTTGAAAAGTCCCAAGTTGAGAAGCATGTGTAAAATCCATGTCTAGTTCAAAATGGATGTTGAAGTTTTACATCTAAAACCCTAACCTGGTTTTAGTTCATTAAAGGAACCAAAAAAAAAAAAAAATCAAAGATGCTCAAAATAAGTTTGTGCCATGTAAAGAGTAAAAATTGAAATGTTTAAAAAACAATAAAATACCGAAACTTATAAATAACAACCATCATCGCTTTCAAAAAAAACTTTTTTGTGTTGCAAGCAAAGGCAAAAAATTAATCATGTATACGCCATTTATTCAACAGAGTTTAACTGATTTTGAACTGTTGTCATTTATGAGCCACAAGACAACTCTACTGTTTCACACCAGGTTTTTCCGGGTTAAAACATGACGGGTAAGGGCACTTTTAAGAACCCCGACCCTTAATAGATAATTTTAGATGAGTCTGGCCAATAAAAAGCCAGAAAGTTCCACATCAAGATATCAGATCTGACAAGCCCAAATTGATCATTTAGATCTAAAAGGTGTTACCATATTGGGAAACTTTGACAAACTGAACCTATCAAAACAGAGAATCAGAATCTCAAAATATGGTTATATTGATTCTGGGATTGACATGTATTCAAATGAAAAAAAAAAAAAAAAACTTCCCCAAGCATCTGCTAAAAATAAATAGAAATACTAAAAATTTTCTTTAAAAATTTTCTTCCTTTTATATTTTTATTTCAGTGCTTTTTCTCACTTTTTTCTCCTTCCATATCTTCCTCTTGTTAGCCTCAATTTATTTGGTTACTGGCATTGTAATCTAGTTTCTATTAGCGGCCACCGATTTTTGCAAAAGAAACAAGTGTCTCTTCATCTTTTTTTTCAATCTCAGTACACATTCTGTCAGTTCAAAACATAATCTCAACTAATAAGGAGAAACTGCCAGCTTGTCTAATGTAAGATTCAAATTTTTTTCCTACCAAAATTTCATTTTTCTCCCTTTTTTAGTTCCCCCGTTTTCATGCTGGCTATTTTTTATCTTTTCTGTTTTCAAATTTGATTTCGAAGACTTGGACATGATTAAAGGAACGTTGGCAGTTGATTAGTCAGTTTATCCAAGAAATTACGAAAGCATTGTTCACGTAATGCTTTTGACAACAACTCTCAAAACCTCTCGGCCATTTTCTCTTGAGTTTTTTTTTCTGGACATCTCTTTCTCCAACTTTCTTATTTATCTGGCATTTTATGTTTCTATCGCCAATTTACTCAATTACATTCAACTAACCATTCTCTTTTTACACAAAACAGTTAGAATTGAGTATAGCCATTAATTTTTAACCTGTTTCATCGGGAAATCTCTGAAATTGAAATCAAATTGTGAACACTGCACATCCCTTTGATAACAAACAAGACACACAACCAACTTTTCATAATGATTGCGCGTGTATTCAGTGGCCGGCAATCAGCCACCGGTTTATCTAAAAGCATTTTAATTGCCCTCTCTGCTATTTTGTTTTTTTCGCTACACGTTTCTGCTGCTGCTTTTAAACCCAAAATTCAACACACCAACTTCAACAGAGCCCCAAAGGGTCTGCACTACTTCGAGGATAGCCCAGTAAGTTAAATTGCAACTGACCGTCTTTATTTCAATTTTGAATTAGTCTAATATTTGTTTTTCAGATTCTGCTTTATCTTGAGAATTCATCCGATGCGGCAAAGCTTTTCCGCTCTACTGATGACGGTGAGTCGTGGAACGAGGTTAAGTTGTCTTCTGAGGCAAACTTCCTCTCAATCATTTCGCATCCCCATAGCTTCGAACGCGCTTATATTTTGACTGATAGCAAAGTCCATTTTGCCACCAATGACCGTGGTAAATCTTGGCATACTATTGAGTTTCCCGTTTTACCTGTTCCTACTGGTTCTCCTTTTGCCTTCCACGCTACCAATCCTGATTATGTTCTTTTTGCCGGTATTGATTGTTCTGGACAAGATTATCTTCAGTTCAAATGTGTTCCGCAGTATTTTTACACCACTGATAACTTCAAAAACAAGCGTGAAAAATTTGTTCAAGCTCACCAGTGTGCGTTCACTCACAGTACTAAGGCTTTTAAAGAGGGTGACGATAGAACGGTTATTTGCTCTGTCAACTCTGAGTCTGACCCTAACGATAGTTCTATCAAGAACAGACGTCTTGTCAGCTCTTCTAACTGGTTTAAAAATAAGGAAGCCCTCAAGCTTGACGGTAATGATATTACTGGTGTCACTGGTATTGCAATTGCAAGCAAATTTATTGTCACTACCACTAAGGTCAAGGATTCCGATGCCATCACACTTGTTATTTCTACTGATGGTGAAATTTGGGACGAGGCCATTTTTCCTCAAGAACCTCGTGGTTTCACTGAATACGAGATCACCATTTTAGAATCTAGTGAGCACTCTCTTCACATTGATATTTTGAAAGAGAACACGCAGGTCTCCGGTGATTTCTATGTCTCCAACTCTAACGGTACTTACTTTACTAAGACTCTTTCACATACCAACAGAAACGCGCAAGGCTATGTCGACATTGAAAAGGTCCAAAATATTGAAGGCATTTTGATTGCTAACATTGTTGATAACTGGAGCAGTGTTAGAGATGGCAAGTCTGAGAAGAAGATTCGTACACAAATTTCATATGATGACGGTCGCACCTGGTCTTTCCTTAATATTGATGGTACCGACTGTAACGGTGATAACTCCTGCGGTTTGAACGTTCATTCTGTTCTTGATAAAAGCAACGTCGGTCGCATTTTCTCAAGCCCTGCTCTAGGTATCTTAGCTGCTGTCGGTAACCCCGGTACTGAGCTGAAGGATTATGAAGATGGTGATCTATTTGTCTCTCAGGATTCTGGTTTGACCTGGAAGCGTTCCCGCCAGGATGCCCACAAGTACGAGTTTGGTGACTCCGGCAATCTTTTTGTTTCAGTCTACGATGAGGGTGCTTCTAACTCCATTTACTACTCTCTTGACAGGGGTGCTTCTTGGGACAAGGTTGATCTCGGTTTGAAGATGAGACCTAAGTATCTTTTTACCACTCCCGATTCTACTGATATGAAGTTTATTCTTATTGCCAAGGCTAATGACAATAAAGATCAGACTGTCATTGTTACTATTGATTTTACTGGTATCTTTTCTAGACAGTGTGTTCTTGAGGAGGACAACTCTGGTGACCTCGAGAAGTGGTATGCTAGATGGGCTGACCGTGCCAATCCTTCTTGCCAAATGGGTAGAAAGCAATTCTTTTACAGAAAGAAGCCTGGCAAAGACTGCTATGTTGGCAATGTTTACGATGAGCAAATTCCTGCTTACGAATCTTGTCAATGTACTGAGCAAGATTATGAGTGTGACTACAACTTCATTAAAGTCCCTGATGGATCTTGTGTTGCTACTGACCTGTTCAAAGAAGATACCGGTGACTGTAGCTCTGGCGGATCCAGCTACATGGGTAGAAGCGGTTACAGAAAGATTCCTGGTGACACTTGCTTGACAGATAAAGGTGGTATTGTTTTAGATGGCTTAGTTAAAAAGACCTGTGACGGCAAGGTTGACGGTGCTAACCCTGAAAGACGACCCAACCCAGATGAAAACAAGAACAATGGCAACAAAAAGGAGGAGGAGAAAAAGCCCGGTACTCCCATGCGCATTAACAAAAAGCTTACTGAATTCAAGGGTCGTATTATTGACTACTTTTATCTTAAGGCTGACGATCCTTCTCAGGCTGATGAGACTCTTATTATGCGCACTGACAGCTTAAAAGTTTATGTTTCTCATGATCATGGTGCCACCTGGGAGCAGATTCTTGATAACAAGGAGGTCATTGCTATCTACGCTAACCCATACTTCCCTGACCATGTTTATCTGATTACAACTAAGGAGGAGGTTGCATATTCTACCGACCGTGCTCAAACTTGGAAGTCCTTCAGAACTCCCTCTCAAAGAAACTCCAAGGGTAGTCCTTATCTCTCGTTTAACAAAAGTAAGCCTGGCTCTTTTATTTGGATTGGTGAACTTGGTTGCGAAGATCACTTTTCCTCTATTTGCCGTACATCTGCCTTTTACACTTCTTCTTATGGAGACCGCTGGAATGAGCTCCAGGAGAATGTTCAAAGATGTGTTTATGTCAACGATCTTCACTCTTCCGAAGATAACCTTATCTATTGTGAGAAATTTTATTTGGGTGAGGGCGGTGCTACCAAGTCTAAGCTAATCTACAGTACCAACTTTTTTGAAACTCACGAGACTGCTTTGGCTGATATTCTTGGATTTGCTCTGGAGAACGAGTTTATTGTTGCTGCAACTATTAACGTTGATGACTCTCTTACTGCTCATGTCTCTGTTGATGGTAAAAACTTCGCTAGAGTTAATTTCCCTCCCAACTTTAGAATTGCCAAGCAACAGGCCTACACGATCTTGGAATCAATCACTCACTCCATTTTTATGCATGTGACTACAAATTCTCAGCCTGATACCGCGTTCGGTTCTATTCTTAAGTCCAACTCTAACGGTACTAACTACGTTGACTCTGTTGATTTTGTGAATCGTAACGCTGCAGGATATGTGGACTTTGAGAAGATGATTGGCCTTGAAGGTGTTGCTATTGTCAATGTTGTCACCAATCCTGATCAGGCGGTCCAGGGTTCTAAAAAGATTCTCAAAAGTAAGATAACTCACAACGATGGTGGTGAATGGGCTTACATAGCCCCTCCTGAGAAGGACTCTGATGGAAAGAAGTACAACTGTCCTGGATCTTCTATGAACAAGTGTTCTCTGAACTTGCACGGATTCACTGAGCGTGCTGACTACAGAGATACTTTCTCTTCTCAATCTGCTGTTGGCATGATGCTTGCTGTTGGTAATGTCGGTGAGTCTTTGACTCCTATTTTTGATGGTAACACTTTTTTCACCAAGGATGGTGGTGTCACTTGGAAGGAAGTCAAGAAGGGATACTACATGTGGGAGTACGGCGATCAAGGTTCTATCATTATCATTGTTAACGGCCAAGATAGCACAAACATAGTTTCCTACTCTCTTGACGAAGGTGAAACTTGGAGCGATTACCAGTTTAGTGACGATCTTGTTAAAGTTGAAGATATTGCTACAGTTCCCTCCGATACTAGTAGAAAGTTTCTTCTTCTAGCTCGTCCTCTAACGGGTCGTGGTGAGCTCTCATACACTATTCAAATTGATTTCACTGAAATGTTTGACCGCAAATGTGTTTTAAACGAGGCAGATCCTGAACATGACGATTTTGAACTTTGGGTTCCTTCCCATCCCTTCCAGGCTGAGAACTGTCTTTTTGGACATGAGTCGCAGTATTACCGCAAAGTTAAAGGCCAAGACTGTTTTATTGGCAGATCTCTTATGCAGCCCCATAACATTATTCGCAACTGTACTTGCACTCGTCAAGATTTTGAGTGCGATCTCAACTACATTCGCGGTAATGACGGTGCTTGCCACTTGGTTGATGGCTACACTCCTCCTGATCACAGCATGGTTTGCAAGGAGATGCCTGGCACTGTTGAGTACTGGATTCCTACTGGCTATCGCCGTATTCCTCTTAGTACGTGTGAGGGTGGATTGGAGCTTGACAAGATCGATTCTATTCCTTGTCCTGGTAAGGAACGTGAGTTCAACCAGAAGCATCGTGGTCTTCACGGATTTGCTTTGTTCTTTGTCATTGTCTTGCCCATTGGTATGTCTGGTGTTATCGGTTACATTCTATATGACCACTACTCCAAGCGCTACGGACAGATTAGACTTGGTGAGGAAAACGATTCCCAGCCTGTTGTTATCCAATATATCATAGTTGCTGTTGCTGGTATGGTTGCACTGGTAAATGTCATTCCTTCCTTTTTTGGATCAATCTTCCGCCGCATCCAGAACAAGCTGCGAAACAGAGGCGGATTCACAACTAGAAGCTCCTTTTCTAGAGGCAGTTACAGCGAAGTTGCAGCTGAAGATGAAAACGAGCTGTTAGCGGAGGGTCTCGATGAGTCGGATGAGGACGATTCTGATGGTGTTCGCGTTTAGCATGACAGTGAGAAGTAATATACGATAGAACAGAATTATTTTATGAAAGTAACAAAGTAGTCGATATAAAAACACAAAAAATAATATAGCACTATTGATCAACAAATCTAGGCTTTTTTTTATCACTGAAACTGTAGAAAAAATATACATTTTAAGCACAACCCAAAATACATTTAAATTCTTGATTAAGATAGTGTATTTCGTTCCTGAAAAATTCACAGTTTTCGCTTCGTGCCAAAAATTGTGTTGTGTAAAACCCAGATGCAGTCTTTTATATTTTTTTTTTGAATTTTTTTGTTTTTGGGTTGATGTCAACGTTAGTATTTTATTATCACGACATCTAGTCTAGTCAAAATACTAGCAGGTGAGTGTGCTTATCCTATCGAAATGCGGCTACTGCATCTATCTTTAATAATTGCTGTTTCTACTCTTTACGGTGACTTTTGATAAGCATGAAAGAACCTATCTCGCTACCTTTTGAAAAATGATACAAACACGCTAAAGCAAGTCGTGAACTGGACTTTGAGTAAACATTCAAGATTTAGACTTCGCGAAAATTTACAAATTGAAAACAAAAGAAGGAGCTTTTATAAAAAAAATGAGTACCAGTCTTTAACCAAAGTTCAACGATAATGAGCGATGAAATTTTTTCGGGCTGAGCACAAATCCGGGGACCGGGACTAGTGTTAAAGTTATCTGCCTTGAGGTATTAAAGTATGAATTCACGTGATCTATATATCTCATTGGTTTATTTATAAATTTTTTTTTTTTTTTGAAATTTGAAAATTGGCCAGGTCTCCTCTCTTAATCTCTCTTTTTTCTTCTCTTTCTTTCCAGCGGTTACCGTTAGATTTAGAAGTCAATTAAAAATTTCAATTTCTATATGGGTATCTTCTGGAAGTAAAGCTTGGGATAAGCATATTATTGTTGTTAATAACAGACCTCGTTTTTACCTTTATAGCGATCACACAGGAGTAAAAGGAAAATTAGTTTCTCAAAAAAAAAAAAATCGTTACTTAGTACGTACATTTGAAACCCGCTTACACCCTCTTTTATCAATGTTAACAGCAAATTTCTGGAATCACTAGGCCCTCCCATTTAAATATCAAATATCATACATTATCACAATGATTGAGAATGATATCATTGAAAAGGTACAGGCTCCCACATCAGGGGAAGATGAATTCGATGTAGTTGATCTTGATACTGAAGACGCAGAGAAAACAGTCGGCCTCGGAATTTCCGTACCAACAGCAGAGATGTCTGTTGACAACACCAAAGAAGAAAACGGCAATCACGATTCTGCTGAAACGCCCAGTGAAGATGAAATTGTACAAGCAGACTCTGAAACGCTGAATGCTGTTGAGCCATCACGCTATGCTGAGCAGAACCCTGAACAGGAACCTGAGTCCGAGCAAAAAATACAGCACCAAGACGAACTGACAAAAACAGAAAAAGATCAAGAAAAAAGCGAAAAACCACACGAAAAAGAAGCATCAACAGATCTCAATAAAGAGCCTAGTGCTCTTAATGTGCTTCCTCCTGGTATCACCTTACTCAGTGTCGACCCTCGTGATCATGATATTCAAGAGTTTCCATCCATGCCAGTGACACCCATGTCTCCAAATTTTGGTCGAAAAAAACGACACACCAAATTGGCGCCCTCTCTGGCTCTGTCCATTTCAAGTTCAAATTTCAATACTAGCAACAATGGTCAAGCAGTATCTGCAGTTGTTTTGATCACGAGCGTGCTTGAGGCTATTGGCAAACTCAAATCGGTGATCCGAAATTCGACCATCAAGGCCTCCGTAACTAAAGCATTGAGTAAGTATCTATGTTTTTTTTCAAGGCACATGTTAAAAAAAATGACTTAAAACTAATAATGTGCTCAAAGGTATTTTGCAAAAAAACGAACTTCCTCCGCCCAATGTTGTGTATGATCCTCTGCGACTTGTCTGCTCACAGCTTTCCAACAATGATGCAAAAGTATTAGCACTTGATTGTATTGGCCATCTTTTTAAATTCTCTTATTTGGAAGATTTTGAGGAGCCTGAAGAAGACCCTGCTACTGGCATCACACCGCCTCCCCAGATTTCCATGCTGGATCGCGCAATAAAAACAGTGTGCGATTGCTTCAATGGTGAAAAAACTGATCCAAGGGTTGAACTTCAAATTATCAAAGCCTTGATGGCAGCTGTTTTAAACGAAGAGATTGTTGCTCATGGAGCCACATTGCTTAAAGCTATTCGGCAAGTTTATACGATCTTTGTGGTATCCTCTTCCGCTAATAACCAAACCACCGCACAAGCCACACTTACTCAAATGATTGATGTGGTTTTTGAGCGTGTAAAGGGATCTATCAAGCGTAGTTCTATTGCTCCATTAACGCCCAGCATAGCTGTTAGTGTGTCTTCTCCAAACATAGATCAAAGATATTCACCTAACAGCTCAAGCTCAAGCTTTGCAAAAACCGATAAAAAGCTTACACTTCAACAAATGGAGTCATTAGGTTCAAACGAGGTAGAACGTGTGCAAGAAGATTTTTCCATTGGCGAAGACTCCGAATCTGAGTTGTCTGCAAAAGACGCATTTCTGGTTTTCCGTACTTTGTGCCGTTTGTCTGAAAAGCAGCTGGAAAATGATGACATGAGATCTCAGGCTGTGAGATCGAAGTTGTTGTCTCTACATCTTGTTCATTCTATTTTAAAGTCTCATATGACAGTTTTCTTGTCGAATGAGGTTATTATTAGATCGTACAGTAAGGGCGAAGAATCCTTTTTAGTGTCTATCAAAGATTATTTATGCTCAACTTTAGCACGAAATGCTGCTAGTATTTTGCCTTCTGTCTTTGAAATTTCTGCTGAAATCTTTTGGATCATCCTATCTAATCTTCGCTTCCAGTTTAAGTGGGAAATTGAGGTATTTTTCACTGAAATTTACTTTCCAATAACCGAAATGAAGACGTCAACTGCGCACCAAAAGCAATACTTTTTGTCCATCATTCAAAAGCTTAGCAATGATCCAAGAGCACTTGTGGAAATCTATCTTAACTATGATTGTGATAACTCGGCGTCAGTAAATATCTACGAATCAACTATAGACTTTTTGGTGAGACTCGCGGTTTCTTCTGTACACTTGACCAATGTACAACTAGACTACTACAATGAGCACAAAAGCAAGCCAATTGCTATCTACAATCTTTCTTTGCCGCCTGCAATTGCAATCTCTAATATCGCTACAGCTCATGGTGAAGATTCTTCATATCCTGTCGAATTTGCTTTAAAAATAACTTCTTTGGAGTCATTGGTTGCTGTGCTTCGTTCTCTTTTCAGCTGGGCACAAAGAGGTATCACAGTAGTTGGCGGCTCTTCCCACAAGCCTTCTACCAACAATACACCTAGTAGATCTGACAGCAATCAGACTGATGGCGAAGACTTGTCAGTGGGTAGCAGCACTAACACTTCCAATACTTTTGTCGATGATCCTACTCAGTTTCAGTCGCTCAAGATCCGAAAAACGGCTCTTCAAGAGGCGGTTAGATTGTTTAACATTAAGCCTAAAAAAGGTATTGCTGCCTTTATTTCGTCTGGGTTTATTCAAGACAGAGATACAGTCAGTATTGCCAGACTACTTCTTACAACTGAAGGCCTTGACAAAGCTTTGATTGGTGATTACCTTGGTGAAGCCGATGAGGAAAATATTAAAATCATGCACGCCTTTGTTGACTCAATTGAATTCAGTAACATGAAGTTTGTAGACGCGCTTCGTCTATTTTTACAGTCTTTTAGGCTCCCGGGTGAAGCCCAAAAGATTGATCGATTTATGCTAAAATTCGCCGAAAGGTATATTGCATGCAATCCCGGTGTTTTTGCTAATGCTGATACAGCGTATGTGTTGGCTTATTCGGTTATCATGTTAAACACAGATTTGCATAGCCCGCAAATCAAGGTTCGAATGACGGCTGATGAGTTCATCAAGAATAACAGAGGCATTAACGATAACAATGATTTACCTGAAGAGTACCTGGTTGACGTTTTCAACACCATTCAAAATAATGAAATTAAGCTTTTGTCAGAACAGCACGCGGCGCTACTTTCTTCGGATGGTCAGTCTGGCGGTAACGGATTTGGCGGTATTGGCCAAGCTTTAGCTACTGTTGGTCGCAATTTGCAGAGAGAGGCATATGTACAGGCCTCGCGTGAGATGTCTAACAAGACTGAGCAACTTTTTAAATCTGTCATTTACGATAGCAAACGGAAGAATCAAGATAAATTCTACACCGCCTCGCATATCGAGCACGTTAAGCCTATGTTTGATGTTGCCTGGATGTCCTTTTTGGCTGGTCTAAGTGGACCTTTTCAGGAATCTAACAATAATGAGACTATCAAACTGTGTCTAGAGGGCTTCAAGTATTCAATTCGGATTGCCTGTTTGTTTAACGTTGAACTTGCGAGAATCTCATTTACATCGGCTTTATCCAAGTTCACAAACCTTCAAAACCTGAGCGAGATGAAGCAAAAGAACGTTGAGGCTGTCCGGCTTCTTCTAAACATTGCAATAACGGAAGGTGACAAATTAGGACAGTCATGGAAAGACATACTGACGTGTGTCAGTCAGCTTGAGCGCTTCCAATTGATTTCTTCTGGAATTGAAGCTGGCACTATCCCCGATGTTACGAATGCGCGATTTGTCAACACCCGAGGCTCCATTGATACCTTGCGGACTTCGCGGATCAGTACTGCTGGTAGTATTTTCAGTGGATTTGGATTTAGATCGCACAACAATTCAAGTAACGGTGGAAATAAAGGTGATTTGCAATCTCCGGTTTACTCGCCTGAACTTGGTGAAGAGCTTCAAGCTAGAGAAGTTATTATTACCATGGATAAAATATTTACAAAATCGGCGTCTTTATCTGGTAAGGCCATTGTTGATTTTGTCCGTGCACTGACAGAAGTCTCTTGGGAAGAGATCCAATCATCGGGATCTAGTGAACATCCGCGCACATTCTCACTACAAAAGATGGTTGATGTCAGTTACTACAACATGGAAAGAGTCAGATTTGAATGGTCACAGCTGTGGTCTATTATGGGAAAGAGTTTTAATCAGGTTGGCTGTCATAATAACACCAACGTGGTGTTTTTTGCGCTTGACTCGTTGAGGCAGCTTTCGATTCGTTTTTTTGATCTTGACGAGTTGTCATTTTTCACGTTTCAAAAGGACTTTTTAAAGCCTTTTGAATATGTAATGGGTCATAATGATAACAGTCAAGTGTGTGACATGGTACTGCAGTGTCTCAAGCAAATGGTTCTTGCCAAATCTGATAAGATCAAGTCTGGCTGGCGGACTATGTTCAGCACATTTGCTGTTGCAGTCAAAAAAAAGACCGCAACGGCAGGACTGGCTGCCGGTGTTGCAGAGCTTGTTGTGGCCATAGAACGTGATAACATTGACCAGGTCATTCAGCAAGATGCTTTTGGAGGATTTGTGGGCTGCGTTAGTTCGTTAGGCAAGAACCCACGATTTCAAAAACCGGCTTTGCAGGCAATCCAATTGCTTAAGGACTTAATTAAAAAGATCATCCCGTATAGCGACAAGGACAAAGGTGATGATGAGCTTTACAACAAGTATTGGTTTCCTGTGCTTTACTCCCTGCATGACGTCATTATGAACGGTGAGGACCTGGAGGTACGCTCTCGTGCGCTCAACTACATGTTTGACATTCTCACTGTACGCGGAGACAAATTTAGCGCAAACTTTTGGGACACCATAGGCCGTCAGTTGTTGTTCCCGATTTTCACGGTGCTGCGGTCCAAGACGGACATGGCTAAATTTGGAACAGCGGGCAGCAGCAACGAAAGTGATGACAACTTGTCAGTTTGGCTGTCCACGACCATGGTGCAGGCGCTACGTAACATGGTTGCGCTTTTGAGCCACTATTTTGAGATTCTAAATGAGCGCATGCTAGACGGGGTTTTGGAGTTGCTGGTGACGTGTGTGCTCCAAGAGAACGAGACGGTGTCGCGTATTGGCTCTTCATGTTTGTTGAAGCTCATTGAGGACAATGTGGAAAAGCTGGGCGATGAAAACTGGGCGCTTATTGTGGATAAGTTTGAGGTGCTTTTTGAGGCTACGACGGCAGTCGAACTGTTTGACGGTGGCCTCTCGCACCACGCTAGTCCAACATCTGAGGACGATGACGGAGAAACAGTTTGGTCGTCTTCATCATCATCGTCGTCGTCGAGGGTTATCGAACTTACGTCAAAGCGGAGCATTGCAAAACTGCACAAACGAGTGTTGTCATGGACTGGCCCGCAAACACAGACGCGCCAGGAAAAGTTTCGCAAGACTATAGTTAAATGCATTTTGCAGCTGCTTTTGATTGACCTTGTTCAAGATATGTTTTTCCCGCAGCCGTCGGCAGGCACGCCAGTTGAGCCAAAGTCGCCGGTTGTGAGCGTTAGCGGATGGTCTAGTGGAAGTAGCGGCCGGGGCCGGATCCTCGAGCTGATGCCTTTGGAGCAAACGCTGCGGGTGCTTGCGTTGCTCAAAAAGAGTTACCGTTTTTCAAACAAGTTCAACGCTGACAAACAGCTACGGGTTAATTTGTTTAAAGAGGGACTTATGAAACAAATGCCCAATCTTGCCAAGCAGGAAACCTTTTCTGTTCTTGTTTTTCTGACCTTGTGTTTTAGTTTGATTGCGCAGTATGACACTGGTGCTGGCGAGGGAGATTCTAAAAAGGTTTTGCGTTTGCTTGCTCCTGTCAAGGCAGACGTGGTCAGCATTTCGTACGATATTGTGCAGCGATTTGGCAATACGACTAACAACAACTGGGATCTGGTACTTGTAGGGGTGCTAGATGGGCTGGGCGATGATAAGGGATTCCCGCTGCCGGATTTTAGTGCGCTCATATTCGACTCGGCTGGGGCTAACCCTACGGCGGCGGTGGTAGTCAAAGAGAAGAAGAAGACCGAAAAGCAACCGACGTTTTACAATTTATTGCTTGACCTGCTTGACCTTGACTTGACCCCAGATTTGCGGTTGCCATTGAAGCAGGTGCTGCGCCGTGCTCATGATTGCTCGCGCCCAATTGATATTTAAGTGGTTTTAGTATATATAGGCTAGAGTTAGCTATTGGCCCAAATAGGAATGAGCCCAAAAACTCCTTTTGAACGACTTCAGAAATGAACAATATAAAACACTGTATCATCAACGTCAAAAACAATTAAAATTAAAAAAGATTTTGGTCAATTAAAAGTTAAAGGGCATAAAAGCAAAACTAAAAAAGTTTTTTGAAGATTAGTATTATTTTGGACCATTAGCTGGGTCAGAAGTTTGGTTGAGAGTGGTTTGCCAGCCCTGTAAGCCCTCTTTAGATTTGACATCAGTATTAGCAAAAACAACGTTACTACTTTTGTTTAATAACTCTCGTTCGTTTCCCTGGATGCTTCTGTTTTTTCTCATTTAACTCATTTTTGAGTCGGGTGGTTTGTATTGAAGCAATGGTCTTTGAAGAGTGTGCTTCAGCCAATGCCTTTTGTAACACCCTAACGCCAGACAACAAGTTTCGATTTTTTTTCCGTAAAGCTTCAGTTTTCTTATAAAATCAGGTTTCATTGCATTTTTGAGGTTCCTCTATCTTGTTCTCCATCTTTTTTGAGTCACAGGGGTGGTAATTTCCATTACTTCTGCCTCAATAACTGACTCTTCTTGCACTGGCTCTTCATGGACGACAATATCATTATGTATCTGCCTTCAATACTCAGCCAATGCAACTTGAATACTAATTTTTTAATAATTTGCCTTTTTTTTACCTCCTGTGATAGTTTGGGGACTGTAGGCTTCTTTCTTTATCTTTTTATAGGTCTCCAAAAAGTGTGCCTTTGTGGGGTTCAAACCAGCACCAAAATTGGAAGAAATTTGCCTTTTGAACAAAATCCTAGCGCGACCAAAGCAAGATCTGTCAAGAAGTTGAAGGATAATTGTCATATGACAAGGAAAATATAGAAGGATGGCTTTTTTTTGCTTAGTTGTGCTACCGTAACTCGGTCTGATGTGTGTGACAGATGTCCATCGAGTAATTGGAGCGACCATTTGTCTTCAGAGGAAGGAAAATGTTCTAAAACCCATTCGTAAAATATTCCTTTGTTCACAAAACCTGAAGGAGATGTTGCACTATCAAATTCATCAGTAATACCCCCAGGAAACCAGTTTTTCATCTGGTAAACTCCCTTGTAAATAAGAAGAGGTT
>JAKVQX010000850.1:0-10017 GCA_030463015.1 Geotrichum citri-aurantii
TAAAAAAAAAAAAAAAAAAAAAAAAAAAAAAAAAAAAAAAAAAAAAAAACATGACACAGGGGTGTTTTATAAAATATTAACAGGAAATAATGGATGTATATGATCGAATTACATCCGAGTGCCGTGAGACAAGGTGGCCGACTGGCGACTGTGCAAGACACCAAAGCTGGGATACTGTGAGCTTTGGTGCTGTTGTTGTGAGGAGTGCTGTGATCCAATGGACAGCACACTTGCAGTTGAAGCAACCTTGTGATGAGTATAAAACGACCCCTTATACCGCTGCTTAGTGGGGGTAGTTGTGTTGGTACTTAGATTGATGGCTGAGCTGTTGTGATGCTTTGGTGTGTAATGATGGTGTTGTTGTTGTTGCTCCGCAATGGCGAGGTTAGACATCATATCGACGGAGTGTCGTGTGCGTGGCGACTTTGAAGTGCGCGGAACAACGACATGATTAACGGTGCTGGAGCTGCGCGAAGCAGAGCTCTGCGAGCGGTGTGGTTCGGCGGGCGGCGTTGCGGCTGCCATAGCAGCCGGGCCCATGCCGGGCTCAAACGAGAACGAGCTTCGCTTGGATCGACTGGAAGTTGCAGGAACAGACGTGGTGGTATTAATCGGCGAGTAATGGCTGCTGTGCTGTGAGGAATGCGAGTGAGCAAAATCTGAAAGATGGTCTTGGCTAGTTCGATAGCGTGGGGCCGGCGACCCGGTGTTGCTGTGCAGCGGCGGCGACGTGATGTGGTGCTTGCTGGGGGTGTTGGTGATAACAGGCTTTGGTAGCGTTGACTTGAATGTTGCGACGCGCGACTCAAGATTTTTCATCTGGTCAAGCATGCCGTGGATACGTTTCAAGCTCTTGGATGATGTCATACGCTGTGTAGGCGCACCAGCTCGACTATTACTACGACTGGCACTGAGAGATATGGGCGGTTGAGGGTAAGTTCGGCTGGTTCGGCGCACAGGAACCGTCCGCAGGGACTCCTTTTCAAGTTTCTCGATTCGACTCTGTGCAATGGCGAGCTCCTCCTTCGTATCTCGCAGCTCGTCCTTGGTGCGCTGCAGGTCAATTTGAGAATCGTCTGTACTGCCCAGTTCGGCTTCCAGCATGGCAATCTGCTCTAGAGAACTGTGATATTTGTGTTCTAGACTTCCGAGTGTTGATTTTGTGATTCTTCGGAATGAAAGGTGGGTTAGAAAATAATAACAAGCATTAGTGCATTCCAACTAAGTTAAACTCACCTCTCTGTCCGTTCCATATCATCATTGGCCATTTCTATCTCGCGCAGCCTATGGCTTGCCTCCTTATGAGCTTTCTGGAGCGTGTTAATCTCGCGCTGGAGAGACGCCTGGGATGCTGCAAACTCCTTTTGCAGAGATCTATACTTCTCCTATGATACAAGGGTTTTTGTTAGCAAAACTGTTTGAAATTTCATCAAAACAAGCGCTTATCATCACAACCACTCAAAACAACATCAATAAAAAACTTTATTTTATAATAAATAAAATGACAATTTTTTTTAAAAAAAAACAATGTATAAAGTAGTGGTGTGAACGTTGTGAGTTTTACTTACCTTTACTTGATCCAGCTCAAGTGTGAGTTCGTTGATTTTCATCTGAGAGTTCTTATGGCGCTCTTCAGACTCCTCGAGCTCTAGTTCAAGTTCCTGCTCCAGTTCCCGCGAAGAAGTACGGAACTCAGCCATCTCAGCCTCTAGCTGGGCAATTTGCTCTTTTGCCTGTCTATAATCTTCAAAATCGGACGACACCATGTTTATTGCAAGCGTGTGTGTGTGTGTGTGTGTGGAGATGGATAGATAGATATTGCGGGTGTGAAAGGTTGAATCAAAAAAAAAAATAAAAAAGACCCGCTTATTAGAAAATGCAAAGGGCAATATCAACAGCAGAGAAATTTGAAACAGTAAGAAAAGAAAGAAAGGGCTGCACAAAGAAGAAGAAGAAGATTGTTTAAACAAAGTCGGTTGAACCGTCAACAACCAAGCATGAAGATTTTAAGGGGCAAAAATCATATACAGTGTGTAAACAAAAATATAAAAATTCAAAAAATAAGCGTATTTTAAATGTAGTAGTTTATGCGAATAACGTACTTTATTCACAGTAGATAGCAAAAGTAGTGTACTGGTTGCTACAGTAGCAGGTCTCGGAAGGTGAGCGAGTATCTGCACTAACCCGATCTGTTAGGCACTTGTGAGCTCAGAATGGACACGAGGTGCGATTGGCCATGTCAGCCGCACTGTTCAAATCAGTGCATTAATACGTATACATGAGTATAAGAATAAAAAAGTGTGTGAATAAAATAATAATACTTAGAACAAAAGCTAACTAAATAAAATTTAAGATATAAAATATAGTGTGTATGCATGTTTTTGTATTTTTTCCGTACGTTTTACATTCTATGCACATGAACCTATTCCATGCAGCGAGTTTTTGGCAAACAAGAAGAGTCATTTGCTTCGACTCGAATCCTTTTATCGTGTTACTTTGCCTTGAACTAAAAGTTTACAACAGTTTATTAAAAACTATATGTTTGCTTGCTGGAGTTTTATTTTATTTTTCACTCTGTGGGGTGTAGACTGCAGTTGCTGATGAAGATGTGGGCAGGCCCGCATCGAGTGCTACAGGATCAGCAAAAACCAAATAGCCCAAAGCTATCCACCAACCAGGGTAATTATAAAACAGTATTCAAGCCATGCGCTTCTCTTTAAATTTTTATTAATGGTTCATGGCGTGTTTAGCGTGCGACGTGGCAATTTCAAATCTATTGATGGACAGTAATGTGTGAATTGTAAAAAGACATTTGACTCTATCTTTGGAGGTTGAGGTGATGTCTGATGTTGGTGACGACAAAACTACGTTTGATTTATTTATGGTTAAACCGTTGAGAGATTTTTAGAGGATGGTCTGCCTTTTTTTTTTTTTTTTTTCGGACTCGGGTGCTTGATTTTCGAAATCGAAAACAGTCACAACAGTAGAAAAAAACATAAGAAATAGTGTGATGTAGTCATTCAGTATAGAAGAGTTCTGCATCAGAGACTTTAGTATTATCACTGGCTGCGTCTTCTTTATGTATCTCCTTTTTATTTAGACATGACTATATGGAGATTGCCAGTACACATTTAAACACAGAACAAAAGTTTTAAAAGCTATTTTCTACGCTGTGAATCAGTTTCTTTTCTTCAGATAACGTCACATAGTTTTTCCTGTCAGTAGTTTTGTTTGTTTCCCTTTCAAACATGAAAAATAGAAGTCAAAAAATTAAATTAAAAACCAAATATCTGTCAATTTCTTAGTTACTATATTTGCACAAGATGGAGTTCAACAAAGGGGCATCCTAATACGAATAAACATGAGATGAGAAATATTTAAAATTACCATTGGCTGTAAAGATAAATGGCAAAAAGCTAACGGGAAGAGCTAATTTTTTGACAACTCCCAGCTGACACTAGTCCTTGTGGGGGTTTTTATTTTTATTTTTTTTTGATTATAATATTATTTCGGTTACGCGATGCTGCTTTTAAATTTTTTTAATCTATTTAATATTATAAGCGGGAAGAATGAAGAGCCAAACCTAGTAATTATTCTAAAGACCGATGTGAAATAAAGCCAATTCTTTAGATTCCGGATTAGTCCTGTATTATTATTGATTAGTTATTAACTCAAGCCTCAAATTTTTAATTAGCCTAACAAGTTTAATTAGAGAGTTTAATTTCGATAAAATATTTAGCTTGACATCCCTTAGTTCTCGTTATCTTTGGTAAAGTTACTAACAACTATGGAAATACCATGAGGTAATATAATATCCTGATACCGTTTTTAATTCAAAAAATTTCAACTTTGAGGATGGAAAAAACGTCATTACAAGATCTCTTTACACTTTTTAAAAAAACGAGACCCATGAATACAAAGTGAAAAGTGTTTACTATTTATTAAAAAGTCGCAAATTTAGACAGCTACTAGAAATGTTTTAAATCTTTATTATAAATCGATTTACATGCATTTAATTAAAAAGAATCGTAAGAAAGTTTATGTTTACTGAGAAAATTTATTATTTTTGATGTTAAGCTTTCTGTTTCGTACTTGCTATCTGTTAAGCGAGAAAAATAGTGACAAAAAATCTCAAAATATAAACACGAGAATTTTTATTGTAAGCCGTTTTAACAGGAAAAATAACATTAAAAAGTGAACTGAAGTGCCTCTAATGTGACAGTTGTTGTCTAATTGCAAGATGTACATCAGTGGCACATTAAAAAGTAAAAGAATGGCCGGGAATTGCTAACTCAAATGTACACAAAAGGCCTGCGGCTCTGGACAACTTGTATAGTTCGTTCAAAATGAGATGTGATGGCGAATTTTCGTTTTGATCAATGTTGGATCCTGTAGGATGGTGCTTAACAGCGTCTCCGTTTTTAGTTTTTTTGGTTCTCTTACCACTGTCGTCAGAACGATAAATCGGAGTATTCCATAGCAACGGGTCTTCATCCTTGACGTGCGTGATAACAATCGGCAAGTTCTCGAGGTGCTCACGCGCTGGATTTGTGCACATGGATGCAAACACGGAGAGCTCACGCACCAAGTGTGAGGGCGAAAAATGACCAAACAGTAGCGCATCTTCGTGCGGCGAATTATAGGAGCATTCAATAAAGATGGCTGCTAAGCTGTTGCTAGATAATAAACCGGATGCATGCGCCCAAACGGGCATGTTGCGTGGTGTGACTGACACAATATCGGGTTCTACATCGCCCCAGATCAGCACGGTCCGGTTTGTAACAGAATCGGTAATGAAGTAGGCAGTAGAAATGTATGTTGACGGATGCGAAAGGTTGGGATGGTTGTGCGGCGAGTGGGCTGAAAAATGAATATTTTGGTGATTTTCGAAAGATGTATTACCGTGAGACGAGGCGCTGCTAGGAGTTGACACTATGCTAAGACTGGATGGAATATGCGGCAAAGTAGTTGGTGAATGCGAGCGCACAATACTATTGCTGGATGACTGCGTAGAGGCCAATGGTGACGGTGCGTTACCAAAGTAAACACCATTAATAGATGCAACAGACGAGTGCCGTCTTCCTGAGACTTGACAAGCAGTACCATGTGAAACCTCGAACGGCAAAACCGACAAGTTTGTTGCCAGCCCATGTTTTGAGTACTTGGAAGTAACATTTGCGTCGGATTGAGCGATAGAAGACTGGTGCGGCTTTGCTTTTCGCAACCGCTGTAGAGTTATGAGACCTACAGGATCTATTCCCTCGTTTGTGAGATTGGGCCATACAACACCATTAAATAAATACTGAAGTAGCGAATCGATGGTAGATGTCAAGCCTACAACTGTTTTTGGTTTGAAAATATCAAAGTTACCTGAGTTAATGACGAGTCCAGCAACGTGGTCAAGATGTGGATGCGTAATACAAATAGATGAAATTAAGTGGTCAACAATATACCAAGCATTATCCACGGGTCGGTCGTGAGGTAGTATTTCTGGGGGAAATATGGAGTGCTTTTTACTGAGACTGGGGTCGCCCTCCTGTTCATATCTTAGATTCCGCTGAACCTGCATCTGTGGTTTTCGCGTCTGGAACAAATTCGAGTAAATCTTTGATAAAAATGACTGCTTTGTGTCTGTTGTCTGTTCTGCTTGGTAGACTTGCTGATCAAGCAACATCTGATTAGTGAGTATATCTAGAATGCCGGATGCAAGCACGCCAGCATCAACTGCTAGCAAACAGTTCTTTTCCCATGGTGCTTGTGCTGATTTAACAAGAATAGACGAGTTGTTGCGATCCAAAGCACCTCCATTTGATCCCTGTAACGTGTTAGCAAATAGAAAGAATCAGGAATCAGACAATGTCGGAGAAAGAAAACTGGCGAATCGATAAAAGTTTTGAAAATCACAAAGACGCCAAAAAAGAAGTGGAACTCAAGAATAGATTAAAAAATAAAACATACTAGAATAATTATTTGAAAAGCATCGCCATTGGATGTACTGTTTTTGTGTTCGGTTATAACTGTTTCTGTAGTCGAGACAGGCGAGACTAAAGACGACGGTGAGAGGCGCGGACTGACAGCGTTGTTGGCACTGTTAAAGTGAAATTTTGTATTAACAAAAGATTGAGGCGACATTAGAAGAATGCAAAGAAATCTAATGAGATTGACACGCGGTAGCTTATGATGGAGTGTTGTGGAATAATTGGAGGAAAAAAAAAAAAGAAAGGGAAAAAAAAAAAGAGGAAAAGAAAAGAAAAGAGGACAAAAAATTATTGAAAAAGATTTCCTGTCGGGCGAAAAGCTCCAAAAAAATTATATGAGGGGCCCAACACAAATACAGTTAGGCTCGATATTAATGCACAGAAGAAAGTTGTCTAACTGGCAGAATTTTTGTTTCAAAACTACAAAGTAGGTTTAGTTCGCATAGAATCTCTGCAAGGAAGACCTTGTCCGACTTCTTCGAAAAGGTCCAAAAACCTTAATAAAATGTCACGTGAAAACCGAAAAAGATCACAAGGAGCCACGGTCTACTATAGGAAGAAGCGATGGAAAGATTCCAGGTCGGTTAATTTTCTATGAAGTAGCTTTTTTTTTTTCTCTCATATTATTAGGAATGAAAAGGCTGCTTGGAGAAGTTTTGTAAAAGGCAAAGTTATGAATTAAAGAATGCATTTCAGAAGTTCTAATAAGCAGTTTAGCAAAGCAGGTCACATTTTTTACATAGCGATGGGCGCGACAAAATACTTTGGTTTTTGATGAGAGAGCCGCCGTGATTTTATTGGTGGTTTTTGCTTAAAATTCTTAATATACTAGGAGAAAACTCATTGTAAGTTTTACTGTTGGTGCCCAAAGCAACCGAGAAGTGAAAAGTGCCTGGGAACTTGCTAATTAAACCTTCAGAAGTTTTTTACTTTTTTATTCAATTGAACGCCACCTAGCGCTGAAACTTGGTAAACATTTTTCGACCGATTGAAAAATCAAACTTTTACAATTGACGCAAAAGACGCTGAGACCATGTTCTATGTTGGTAGTGAGCACCAATGAATTTTTGAATATTTTTACGACACGCCAGCATGAATCATTATTAAGACGTCCTCGGATCATGTAATAACTTAACCTAGTACTGACTTTCATTTACATTTTCATCAACGATAAAAATAAAGTGTGGCTAATTTAAAATTAATGTTGTCTTGTCAAAGTTTTACAATCGTGACCAGAATATCATCAGACCTTAGCTTTTAAGTTATAAAGCCTAAGTTTTTAATAGTAAGGAATCAACTTTATTACATAATTGTTAATAATGAGATTTGAATAGGGCAAGGGCTTTTATCTGACAGTTTCTACCATCTTCCCTTAATGACGACGTTTTCTAACTAAGCAGAGACCTTCACTGATTTTTTTTTTGCAACGACACAACTTTTTGCATTTTTACGTTTAAATTCACCATTCATTGCTATCGCCACGTCTCCATGTCATCTCCAGAAAACGATAGCAATTCGGTTACTATTAAGGTTGTTTCGCCCGTAGCAATTGCTATTGGCAAGCTGTCTGTATACACCGTCGCACGCGACTCGACTATCTTGCAGCTCAAATCTGCCATCACTAATCGCTTTCCCGACTCAGAGCCAGTGCCCACGCCGGACCGCCAGCGTTTAATCTTTCGCGGAAAGCTACTCGAAGACAACAAGAAAATTTTTGAAATTCTTAAGGAGAATGGCATGCAGAATGCTTCATCTGTTCATTTTCACATTGCCATAAAACCTGTTGTCGAAACCACTGCGGACTCTGGCTCCAACCGGTTTGGTGCGCTATTCACTAACCGAATCTTTGGCAGCACGCCATCTACCAGCGCTTTCAGCAACCCTCGCGACACCACCAGCAGCAACAATAACAATAACAACAACGGTAACATTATTAATAAGGATACATCTGAGAGCTCCAGTAGTAGTGGTGGTGATAGTAGTAGTAGTGATAGTGGTGGCAGTGGCTCGTCTAACATCGGTTTTTCAACAACTGCTCCAGTCATATCCATTAGCGAACCTTCACATACATCTTCTACCCGACCAGTGGACAACAATGCCAGGTCTGACAGTTTTAACGAAGCAGAAGATTCATTTGCACCCGCTCAGCAGCAACTTCCTAATATATGGACTTCTAGCTCTAGTTTTGGTCCATCCACAGATACCGTCATTCCTGAAATCGATGGCCCTTCTAATAACACATTTACCCAGAGCACCACAGCTTCAACATCATCTTTTGCATTTAACTCTTCTAATACAGTGGTTGACTCCGAGTCACCACAGACCTCTACTCAACCACCCGATCTTTACACGGCTCAGGTGCAACCGCAAGGCAATGCTGGCATCTTGGACCTCAGCCGGTTCAGTTTCTCTGTGACTGAGTCAGGTGCTCGCACAGTCAATTTTGTCGGACCACATTCAATCATCATTCCGGTTCCAGTCGAGCAGGTTGCATTCATCCGAAATCACGCCAACGAGCTGCTTTGCTGCCTTGCCCCGGAGGCTTTAGTGAGGATGTCAAACATCTTGCATCGTCCTGTTGAGCCCGAGCCCTTGTCGAGCCGAACACCAATTTACACTGACAGCACAATAGGTCTTCCAGCCTACAACCCCAATATTCCTGTAGGTAGAAACTTGTATTTGTCGACACCTGTAGTTCGCACCATTCCTACACCAACTCAGCCCATACTTGTTGAACAGCCCCAGGTAGCTGCCGAGGCGCCCGTTCCTGATGCGAATCAACCACTAAACGGAATCAGAATTGGATTTGGTGCACGAACATTTGACATTAACGCACAGTTCTTCCGCAATCATTTTGGTTTTATCAGCTTTTTGCTAAAAGTCACCATCATTGTCGACTTATTCGTAATGGATTTTAGCCCAATGGTTCAGCTGGCTTGTGTCGCTACGGGCCTAGTGATTGCGCTATTGTGGAGCAACAATATTTTACAACGTGCGGCGTTGCAGGTGACAGAGTTCGTTCGGAGTGTCCTGTTGCATATGCCTCACGGCAATCCGGCGGTTCCTGACGAGAGAGACCAACAACAGCAGAATCGAGAACAGCAGCCGCAGGCGGCAGACATGAACGAAGAACGCTCTAAACTGAAAGAGTTTGTTCTTTCTGTAAAAAGATTTGTACTCATGTTTGTGGGTAGTCTCATTCCCTTTGTGTATGATATGTGGGTGCACGAAGAGGCAGTCCGCCGTGAGCATGCGGAGCAGATTGCAGAGCGCCAGCGTTTAGAAGAGCAACAACGGCTAGAAGAGGAGCAGCGCCTTGCAGAAGAGCAGCAAAATTTAGAAAACACGAATGATCAAGAAGAGCAGCTAGAGGATGATGATCTTTTGACTCGCTCCGACAATGTCATTTCTGTTAACATTCCTAAAACTTCAGCTGAACTTAGAGCTGACTCTCCAGATACTCTCGCAAATGAACTTGCTGGCCCATCCGGGTCGACACAGTACTTAAGTGGTGAGGATCAGACTATACGTTATAGAAATGTCTGAAAGATCAGTTTTGTTGCTGTTGTTGAATTTTTACCATCAAAATGTAGTTTTACACTTTTCAAAAAAAGACATTTTATTTTTGTTATTATTTTTCTTAGTTTTTTCTGTGTATATTCGAATCTCAAATCAAATATCATGAATTTCAAATTTGAAAAGATCCTTTCAAGTGACTCCAAATAATCAAGGATCAATTCATTTTAGAAAAAGATCCACGAGTTTTAGCATTATTACTTAACAAAGGAAATTGTGATAGCTTTCTCAATTACTTTTTTTTTTTTTTTCATAAACAACGTACACCTTACAACACGCTAAGCAAATTGTCTCAGCTGCACATAGTTTGTTGCTTTTTAAATAGACAATAAGTTTACCTGTTTTGTTTTTTTAGTTGTTCACGGTAATTTTTAAACAACCAGCTTGGGGAAGACTTGTCTCCATATGTACAGCCACTGTCCGAAAGTTTGGGAACAAATTCGACAAAATTAAATTTTTCTCC
>JAKVQX010000085.1:0-36904 GCA_030463015.1 Geotrichum citri-aurantii
AAAAAAAAAAAAAAAAAAAAAAAAAAAAAAAAAAAAAAAAAAAAAAAACATCTATACCTTGATTCAAGATTTTAAAAAATTATTCAGTGCTTTCTTCTTAACTAGTCGCCTATGTGTCAAAGAGCTGAGTTTTTTAATACTAATTGATTTTTGGCAGTCGTGGCGAGATCAAACACACCATGACAGCTCACTTTTTTTTTTTTTTGCATTGTGTCGAGACCTGGCCGACGCGTCACGCACTCAAACACGTCTCTGGTTTTTTTTTTCTACTTTTTATTTTCACTGTAAGCCCGTTCCATTTTAGGAAATAATTTGCTACACGAACCAACTTCCAAATTTTACCCAAACCGAGTACACTTAAACCCCTCCCACTTTAATTAAAAAGGATTGTATACGTTTAATTGTTTTTCATGAATTTTTCTTTCTTTTAAGATTTTAATTTGAAATTCAGCAATCTCTAAAAAATTGGAAAAACCAAAACACACAGAAAAACTATTATTTCAATGTACAGTCTGGTGGAATAGTTTATTGTTACAGAATAGGATTAATTTAAGAATAGCCACTGGCAGGCGCGTGTTGTTGTCTTCAATAAGTAATTTTGCATGTTGTGTCTACAACATCATGGCATTCTAAGACCTGGTTGCGACGCGACGGGTCTGGATAAGTCAGCAGCGTGCACAAAAAGTTACAAAACTGAATACACAATTATCTCCGTTTCTGACAGAGAAAACTTCTAAATTGAATAAATTGGATCGATGAAAATAATTAGTACCAATTTAAATGTGTTTTTGTGTGTGTTTAAAGATGGCACGTTTGAGACAAACCATGAAAAGTGCTTCGTATGATTTGATTTAGTAAGAAGGAAAAGATTAAATATTATCTGATCTAAATCATTTCACGCGAGCATTGCTTTTTTTCTTTTTCAAGTAACATTAGGGACATTTCAATACCTTCTTTAATGATAGTGTAATCGTATTCAAGTTTTCAACTTGGTTCTATGATTTTTGAATCCAACTGATGTTATTATTCACTGTGGAATGGACCCTCGTGCTACCTCAGACAGGCCTAAAGTCAAGACTTTGGCGAATTTACTGATACAATAACCAATGGTTAGCTGCACTAAAATATTAAAAAAACGAAATTGTTTCTTTATTGGTGGCCAGTCGGAGACTGTTGAAGGTATCCCTCAAAGTGCTCACTTTTTTTTTTTTTCAGACTATGTCTGCTAGAGGAGAGTTTCCATGATCCTAGAGTTTTACTTAATCACTACAAAAGGCTTTAAAATGGCATTCGAGTTCTTGAAGATCGTACCACATACCATAAATAATCCTTTTTTAGTACTTGATCGGTTTTAGTTTTTTGCCATGTAAATGTGTACTTTAGAAAAAGTTTTATTTATAACTTGCAACAATTGTAACTTGAACCCGCCAAGTTTTTAGGAATCTACAGTTCAACAACAGCAACTTGGCAACCCTTTCTCGTCAGTTTTGCAACTAACTTGAACCAAAAAAAAATTGTAAGTGTGTAAATCCTCTTAACAGCTATACACTACGTTCCTGTGTTTTTTTTTTGTTTTTTTTTTTGAAATTAATCATCCAGCAAGGGTCTATTCCATTCTTAAATGTACTTTATACCGCTTCGAATGGCGCCAAAATCATCATCTGTAATTCAAAAAAAACAAGGGCCTTTTTTCTCAAAAACAAAAATTGATAGTGATAATGTTTTGTTTTATAACATTTTATAGTTTATATGAAGTAATATGGGTTGCTAAAAAAGTAAATTGCATCTAAAATGGCTGACTCTGAATTTTATGTCATTGTCACTTCAGGGTCTCTAACACTGGTTATTCTAAGCCTTTGCGCTTTTTGAATTTTTGCTTCACTTTTAGTTTACCTGGTTTTTTAATAAGCCAGCCACGGTTAATTGACAAGAACAAGGGAATGTTTTTTTTTGTTTTTTTTACAAGATCTGAAATCGAGTCTTTGATTAGCTCTCTTAACAGCGACAACATCAGCAACAAAAATTGAAAAAAAAAGTCAGTGATTTGATCCGGATGCCACAATCTCTTTCAGCGTGGCTTTGTTTGCTGGCTACAAACACAAGTATCTACGCCACAGATCCGCACACAGTTCACTTCTAAAGAACTATACTATGATCTTCTGTCGATACAACATCCACCAATCCCTAACTTGTGCACATCACCAACAAAGAATACCATCAAACCAAAAAAAAAAAAAAAAAAAAAAAAAAAAAAAAATTTTTTGGTGAGCTGTAGTTGTCTATATATGTATACAATACGCTTTCTACCTGTGAAACCCGCTATAAAATATAATGTCTAGTAATGCCACTCGTCGCCTGAGCGGTCCGCTCTGATTTTGTAAATTTTCTCTGCATCCGACAGAACCTGCTTCCAGTTGTCGCCGAGATCAACCACACGGGGGCTATCAGTGGGGCCTAGCACAATGTCATCCTTGACGCCAATGAGCGGCAGTGCGACCTGCGAGAGCCCAATGTAGCCGTCATCGGGGTCGCCTCCCACATTGACGTAGACGACGGCAGCGCCGGCCTCAAACGCCCGCGTGGGCAGCGCGTGCCGCAGAAACTCGCGCTCGCTGTCCGGGTTGTGCAGCTGGCCGTCGCCGTCGCTGCCGAGCCAGTATGAGGGGACCACGATCAGGTCTACGCCAAGGCTGGACAGCTCGCGGAACGGCTCGGCAAACATGACGTCCCAGCAGACAAGCATAGCAGTGCGACCAAATTCGGTGTCAAACACAGCATGCGGCGCAGGGCCCTTGGCATAGCGCGCGCGCTCCGAGTGCCACAGATTCTTTTTGACGTAGGAGCCGAGCACGGCGCCGGTGCGGTCGATCCAGTACGCAATGTTGGCAAGAGGCAGGCCGTCGGCTGATGTCGGATGCAGGTGCGAAAGCGTGCCGGGCACTAGGTTGATGCGGAGCTCGCGCGCAAGCGCTTGGAAGCGTGCTAGGTACTCGTGGTCAGCGGTCTCAGAGAAACTGGCCGGGTCCGGCTGGCCTGGGTTGCCGAGGAGGAACTCGGGCAGCACCGCGAGATCGATGCCACTATCTGTAGCCACGGTCGCACGCACTGCGCGCTCGGCTGCGAGGTAATTGTCCTCCGGGTTGTCGTGCTAAGAGCAGCACTCGGTGTGTGAGCAATTGGGGTTGTGGATATGAAACTTAAAAAAAAAGTTGGGCCAGTATACGGACCCGTCTTTGGGGGACAAACTCACTTTGATTGCTATCTGAACCAAGGCTATTTTCATGGTGTCTTTTTTTTTTCAAATACGATTTGATTTCTTAATTTTTTTTTTCTTTTTTGTTACCAGTTGACTAGGTATTATAATGATTAAATAGAAAAGCAACCAGAAATTAAAGATAAAACTAAGAAAATCTTTTAAAAAAAATAAAAAATTAAAAATGAAACTAAAAATTCAATTAAAATTGTTAAATTGATTTTAAAAAAAACAGATGGAGCGGTTTTTTTATCATTCCTATATGTTTATAACTGTCTGCCGCCTACTCGTTTTTTTTTTTTTTTTTTTTTGACGCGCTTGTTGTCAGAGAAGATAGCACTTAAACAACAAAACCGTCATCCCCTTGATTGATAAAGAAAAAAGACGACAAAAGGGGACCACCATACTGAGCACTGTTTAGGAAAATGTTTCCGACCGATCAGCCCTTTTTTTCTTTTATGACCTTCACAGCTGGAGTTATATGGCTTGATACTGAAAAAAAAATGTTTTGTTGTCTATCGGTTTCGTGTTGTGTTGTTTTCTTTGGAGTAATTCTGGATGTGTACAGTACAAGTTGGTCGATGATCTGTATCATAAACACAATGTACGTTTTGGCTTTGGAAAAAAGAGATATTGATGTGCCAAAAATAACTTTGAAAAAAGTATGAAAATAATAATTTAATAAAAAAAACAGTACTCAATGACTAACAACTACAAACTCGAAAAAAAATATAAACTAAACACAAAAAAATACGCCAGGCCACTAAGCTCACGTTCTAATACGGATTGACCTGCTCGTACCCGTTTTGTTGGTACACATTGTACCGCTGCGACTGATTATCCTCGGCGTGGTTGCTCGGCACCGGCCTCCGGTGCACACGGTGATGCTCGTCATGCGGCGGTTCCTGGAACTCCGCGGTGCTGGGCAGCATGGGAGAAATGGGCTGCGTCTGCGGGTGCACCACCGACAGCAGGTTGTTGGGCATGGTACCAGACGACGCGCTGCGCTCGTGCACGCGGACAGGCGCCGCGGGTGCCGCGCGGCTGGGAGGCGGCATCGAGATACGGCCCGGCGGGAGGTTGTCGGTGTACACTGAGCTGGCCAGAGAGGCATCTGAAACGTTTTCATTTGTGTAGGCCTTTTGTCCGCGCTGCTGCTGCTGCTGTTGCTGCTGCTGCTGCTGTTGCGAATTGTTCTGGTGTTGGGCATAGTTGTTCTGAGTGTAATCCTGTTGGTCATTGGCCTGGTTGCTGTAGCTCTGCTCATACCTCTGGGTCTCATAAGTCTGGCCAGAGCCGTTTGTCTGCTGGTAGGCTGCAGGGTCCCTGACGGGCTGGGACTGGTAGATGGCCTTGATCTCGGTGGTGGCAGCTTCAACGCTTTCATTCACGGACTTCAAACCCGCAGAAGGCGGGCGATTGTCTTCCAGAATGGGTTGCGATACACTGCGGTCCTGGTTACGGGCTTGTCTGATGCTAGCCGATGAACGGAAGCGGCTGGTACCCTTGTAGCCGGTGCTGAGTTTTCTAGCCAACAGGTCTTTGATATGGCTGATCCAGTCGTACGTGGACCAGTTCTCTGAGCCATGCAGACCTACAAGCATCTCAACGTCATTGAGCTCGAGGTACTGGGTGTAGGGAAGGACAGGCAGGCCAAATAAAAGAGACCGCATGTCAGCCTTGTCGGCGTTGAGCCGCTGGGGCCGGCCGTACAGTTGGAAAGTGTCAAGCACGGGAATGAGGAAGCGGATGAGAGTCTCAAAGCCAGGCACGCCGGCGTGAGCTTCAGGCATTAGGAAGATTGAGGCGTCCTTCTCGCCGGGGACGTCGTTGAACTCAACCTTGCCTTCAAGCTTGATCATGGTGGAGTTATTGATGAGCAGCGAGCTCTGAGGGTAGACAGCGTAGGCAGCGTAGGATCCCGTCACGATGGCGAGAGGACGTCCCTTGACGGCCTTTTTGTCTTCATAAAATGCAATGGTACAGGGAGAGGGTAAATTCTTTTTCTTTTTAACCATGGAGGGGGACACGACCGCCCAGCACTTGTTCCAGGGCATGCCAGACCCGAACCGCACGGAGACGTAATCTTCATGCCTAAACCTTGTTTCGGCTAGCAGAGTGCGAATGCCGTTGAGTTTAGAACCTTTAGAGGAAAGCAAGGCACCCGTATAGGCTTCTTGCAGCGCCATGTTTTCAAAGTGTGACAGGCGGAAAGCAGCAAACCACTCATGTAGCAAAGATGGCTCTGCGAGCTGGATGAGATATCTATTTTTGAGGGTGGTGGAGAGAACGATAATGTTGGAGAGGTCGCCGTTGGGAGAGGGCAGGAGAGAGATGGGCTTGAAGGAGGCGTCAGTGATATTGAGGTACATGGGTACGGGTTCTAAGCCTGGGGTGTTAAGGGAGGCTGCATCCCAGACAGAGAGAGCAGTGCCAGTGAGTTTGCCGTATACTTCCATCCATCTGCGATCTTGGGCTGGTTTGCCATCTAATTATAGAAGGTTAGTGATAATTTAAAAAAAAAAACCTTATTAGCGTGAATTATTATTACGCACGCAAAAAAAAAAAAAAGTAAAAAAAGAAAAAAAAAAAAATTGACTTTGCGGTCTTTTTTTTTTTTTTTTTTTTTTTTAATTTTTAAAAATAGCAATCAAGAGCTTAAGAACATACCATTTCCAAGATCATGAAGAATCATAAAGTAACCTTCTTTGTATTCTCTAGTTTTTTGAGCGGTGAGCAGCGTCAGAACAGGAATCATTTCGGGAGGCGTGTCCTTGTTGAGGTCTGGCTTAGAAACTTCCGGGATGTATGCTGGCATTGAAATTCGTCTGTTTTCGTAGCTGATAGAAGACCGATCGGCAACGGGCAAGTTGGTGGAGTCGACGGTGACGTAGTTGGGACCATCGGCGGAAAGAGAGGCGATAGAGTCCCGTTTGTTGGCGCCGTTGGAAAACAGAGAAGAGCGGCGGCGGCGACGGGAAAAGGAGAGTGATTTATTGAGCATCTTGGGCTGTTGCTCGATAGTCTGTGGCGGCGAGGGAGGTTTGTACTGGGAAGACTGGTTGGGAGCGGCTGCCTCAGCTGAGAATTGCGATGAGTTGCGTTTGTCGGTGGAATTTCTTGACGAAAATGACGAGAATCTGCGTAGGATAGCCATGGTTATATATATAAATACTTTAAAAAATGGTCAGGCGTAATAGAAGGAGAGGGAGACCGTGGGGATTCGGATTAAATTTAGAAATAAAAAAAGTACAAATAGGGCAACGTATGTACTATGGCGTAAGAGAAAAAAAAAAAAAAAAAAAAATTTAAAAAAAAAAAATCAAAAAATCAAAAAATCAAAAAATCAAAAAAACCTGAGAGTTTTCTTTTTTTATTTCAATTTTAAATTTTTGCTTTTTTTAAAAGTTTTTTTTTTTAATATTTTTGAATTTCTGTGATTTCCAAGTTAAAAGCAAAAACTGAGGCAGAGAAACTGAAATTTAAAAAAAAAACACAAGCAGTGAAAAATTTAAAGTTTAACCAGTTGTCAAATTATCACAGTCGGTGTAGACGAAATTATAATATGTATCGATGAATTAGAAAAAAACTTGGAAAATTTTTTTATTAAATGTCGAAATTCAGGGGAATTGTCGCTAATATATATATTACGCACACTGCTTATCGGTCTGGCGATTCCGTTGAAGCGGTTTCAATGTGCAAATGTCGTTTGAGCGTAAAACTGTATTAAATAGATAAAAAAGTATCGTTTGCAGATTAAGCGGTTGAACAAGTATTAGCACTGTATCGATTATACTGAAATTACTGATCTTTTTTTTTCGTACGACAACGTTTATTTCGACTTCTAATGAATTCCAAAAGACCGTAAAAGAAACAGAGCGAAAAAGAATCAAGAAAAAAAAGGAACGATAAACGAAAAGAAAGAAGGAAAGAAGAAAAAAAAAAAATTTAAAAAAAAAAAAGCAACACCAAGAGGGAAAAGGAGTTTTATATAAAAAGAAGGGAGGTAATCCAATTTATTTATACTGGGCATAAAGAAGGTGGCCCTTTTAGGACGGCTGTCATGATTGGCGCGAGGCCTTTTTTTTTTTTTTTTTGCTTTTTTTTTTGCTTTTGCTTCTGAGCTATTCCGCGCAGACGGGTGCGATTTGTCATTCATGCGCTTCTAAGATTGATGTCGGTTGACAGCAGAAACAGCAGCAAAGTCTGCAAGCGGCAAGCATAAAATCAAAAAAAAAAAAAAAACCGACTTCGTATCTATAACACAGATGACACTAATTTTCCGATTCTATAAAATGTCCAATCTCGGGAACTCCTTATTGATGGGTTTTTTTTAATGAGCAGAAATGTTTTTTGTTTTTTTTAAACGGAATTTTAAAGTGTAGAAAACCATTTTGCAGCAAAGAAAAGGAACAAAAAAAAATTAATAATACCATAAGGGGTCACAAATTTTCTATATTTCCAAGTTTTTTTTTTTCACCAACTGGTATTTCTAGATGATCGCAGAAGAGAATGTGGAAGTTTCTGAAAAATTATAGTCGTCCAGCCAACAAGCCTGAGAGTACTTTAGCCTTGTTGACCTGACTGTGACAAACAATAAAGAGATTAGAGTCTTGGTATACGCCACTGCCAAGGTGCAACCAAACCGTCTGGGTCAACACCAGGTAGTTTTCTTTTTTTTCTCTGGGAGAAGAAATGAATTTGGTACCTTTGATTTTTTTTTTTCTTTTAGGGAGATGATTTCATGATTTTTTTTTCGTTTCCATTGCAACCACCCCTTAAGAATTTCTGTTGGCACCTTTCTCACTCACTCTGCCCCCTTTTTAAGCACTTGCTTTGATTTTGGCTACGATTGTTTAACCGGATTTGTTGTACAATGATAGAAGTTGGGGAGGAAGAGATGAGAAAGCAACTGCGGTACCAGGAGAATTAGTTTATTTTATTTCAAACCCGGGGAGGGGGTGGTTTTTTTTTAAAGAATCTCATAGGACCTTTCGGAACTTGTTCCGGTTACAAAAAAAATTAGCCATAGGTTCTAAACGAGATAAGTTTATTCTATTTTTGTGATTATTATTTATACACACACTCTTTTTTTTTTTCATTTATTTTTGGAATACCCTAGCTACACAAACCATGCAATACAAAAAAAAAACATACGTAAACCGATAAATTTCAGATTTACGATATTATTAACATTGCAGTTGAGTGTGTACCTATTTATATTTGTCTTTCATCCAACTGTTGATCTAAGATTAGCTTGTAGAAACTGCAAACTGCGGAAATAAAAAAAAATTCGAAATCTTTAACTGCAACACGCTCTCTTTTTTTAAAACACACACTGCTTACAATGGCTTGTGCCGGGTCAGGGACAAGTATACTGCAAGTTTGGTTATAAAACTACTCACACAAAACTACATGAATCCTTTGTAACCGTTTCTTTAGATGTACAACATTTGGTTCTAGTTTTTCTTTCCATTAATTTTAATTGAAGCTGTGCACTGGGCTAAAACCACTTAAACTCATTGATCAGCAACGGCTGCCACCATAAGTAAAGGACCAACGACGAATATCAACTTTTTTTTTTTTTACAGTGCTTTTAGTTTGAAACATTGTAAACAAGAAAGATATACAAATACAGGTTATCAAAAAAAAAAAATACACAAAAGTTGGGTCAAAAATCAGGGCGTGTGTATTTGCGTAGTTGGTAACACTAAGCCTTTACGCCATCTTTAGTCAGATCATTCCCCCTCCTCCTTATCAACATCAAAAAAAAAAAAAAGAACTGAATTATAAATTTTGCTTTGAATAAGAAGACCTCAAGGTCTTATTTATCATATAATTTAAAAGAATTCTTTTTTGTTCTGATTTGTCTGGGTGTCTCATGGCAACACCTGGAAATCTTGATGGTTTGCTCTTTGACTTTTTTTTTTTTGGGCCTTTGACAATATCATTACCTGATTATGTGACAACCAAAGAAGTCTCAAGCGCGTACTAAATAAAAAAAAAAAAAATTTAAAAGGGGGTTGTGTGAGGTTAAAGCCAAGCAATAATTTTTTTGATCTTCTCCCTTCTCTCTCTCCTCCCCCTCCCTTTTCGTTCTTCAAGAGCATCAGTTATAGGTAGTAGTTCTAGGCAGAAAATCTCTTGTTGCTTGTCTGGAGTGATTCTTTTTGTAGGGGTTTGATTTTTTATTTGTTCTAAAAGAGCGTATGCTTCGGGTAGTGTGTGTGTGTAAAACTTACAACAGCAACTTTTCTCGGGCTCTCCCTACATCGGACCGCGTTCCTACGTCCAACTGGCAACGCAATAATAAGCCGCAGCCCTTCCTTTGATCTTTTAGTTTGTTTTTTTTTCGTTTTCCTCAAATGCGACTGTTAATCCTAGCATTATTTCATCCCTTTAAATTTTTTTTTTTTGAGTTAAATTTTTTTTAGGATGATGAGTTGACCTGTCACCCAAGGAAAAAAAAATCCATAAATCGTACATCAATCAATTGATCTAAAAGTAGAAATAGAACAATGTCCAGCTAAAAAGACGTCGTCTCTCAGAATGTGTACATATAAATGTAGATTAAGATGTTATTTCTGTTTCTCACTCACACAAAAATTACCAAATAACCTATAGAAAAAAAAAATATATATAAATATACTTACACTAAAGTCTTTTTTTTTTTTTGGCGGTTTGTTAAAAAAGTTGTGTTGTTGACGCTTTAGTCATTATGCATAAAGAAAAATTACAAAAAAAAAAAGAAAAAAAAACTTTAAAGTTGATGTAAATTTTCTTTTCTTCTTTTGTATAATTTTATGCATGTACTAAGCCATAACTAGTAAGACTACTCAAAATTAAAAACACGCAGCCTAATTAAAATATTTAGTGTTAACTGCGTTATGCTCATATTAGAGTTAAAAATAAGCGCATATTTTTTTCTTATTTAGTAGCGTCTACATTGACAGAGAGTGTGTGTGTGTTGAAGAAAATACCAACAATTTTGCGCCATTTGAAAAAGAGACCGGGTCTTGTAGATACCATACAAGCGTTTTTATGTGTTTTTTTTCATAATAACAGTATTGTTTCTCGTGAGTGAAAACTTGGGTTTTAAATCCCATGGCTTAATTTGTATATTAAAAAGTGTTGTTGCCATTGTTTTTGTTATCTGTTTTGGTGTTTCGTTTGAAAAATCATATACTCCACTGATGATAAACCATGACAATTCAAAAAACACATTTATAAAAACAAACAAAAGACCATACTGACAGTTGTTCGTGAGATTTAATCAGAACTGGTCGGGGTTTTCTTTAATTTTTCTACGCAACAGGGTAAGTAATGTTTAATTTTTTTATTAACTACGTAGTTTCTCTGGTTTGATATATCAAAAAAAAATAAAAATAAATTGGTCCCTTGAGAAGGTGTAGTGGTAGAGTACTATCAGAAGTAACACTGATAACGGTAACACATTTAGTAGTAGTACCGTTATTCGTAACCACCCTTCCTGCTAGTAATGGTTTCAGCTGCCAAAGCACCCTTCCCTTAGGCAGTAAAAAAAATCAGATAAGCATGAACCTTTTTAAAATTAAACTCACACTTCCCTCTCTTTCTCTCTCCCTGACAAGAGCCGTTTACTCGTTCTCTGGGCGGTCAGGGTCGGCTGCACCCGGCTGGTCTCTCTCCCTCCTAAAAAAAAACACCCTCCCCTTTTTTTCAAGTAAATTTTTTTTCAATTTGCCAAGTTCCCACCCCGCCTCATTCACTCTCGGATCTGGTTTTGAAAAGGCTGACCATGCCACGGAGCTTTTAGTCTCGGCGCTCCCTTTATTGGAGGCTCATGGCCTGGGCGGGCCACACAAGGTTTTGCCTTGTCTTGTGTCTACTATCTAGCTTCACTAAACTAGTTAAATCTTATTATTATTATTATTATTATTACACATGTTGAATTCATGAATTCATAGAAAGGAGTTGCTTCATGACTTGATTGCGTTGCGTGAACTTTGGCACTTCCAGCGGCACAAATTCGTGTGCACTTTTGAAAAAAAAAAAAAAAAACATGTTTTCAGATTTGTGTCGTTACTTTCATGGCTTTTTTTTTTTTTTTTTCAGAAATACCAATCCACTATCAGTTTGTCAGAAAAATAACAAATTTGAACAAATGAATAAACCGCGCACACTTGCCTTTTGATATTTAGGAACTCACAGTAACACATGGATCACCACACCATCAAGGAGGGGGGCAATCTTGTTTAATTATTAGAACCATGTTTATGTATTTGATTCAAGGCTGATGATCCAAAATGCTACATTACGTACATTGAAAATCCTTTTTTTTCTTTGAGACCATCAAATGAATAAAATAAAAAAAAGGCTCTCAACGCACTAGTTTGTGGCTTTTTTCATTCAATGGCTCCAGAATATTTTCTATAGACTGTTTTATGGGTTGAAGAAAATACATGTGATGCAAATCAAAACCCAGAGTGGAAATTCCAGAGACTGAAATTCAGGAAACCATTAACAAACTCCTATAGTAAAGCAGAGCCATCAGCAGAGAAGTTGCATCAGCAAATTAAAGAACTTGGCTAACACGCTATAAGTTTCAGCGGGTCATGGAGTCACTTTTTTTTGTTTGGGAAAAAAAATTAATTTGGTTGTAGATGTTGCAAGATTAGTGTTAAGCGACTGTAGTAGACTAAATCCTCAATGAGAACTTCTTTTGCGTCCTACAGAGCGCTTTTTTGAAAAAAAAAAAATACCAGGAACTTGTTCCGAAAATTCTAAGTAATGAAAAAAAAGAATAGTCTAATTGTGTGCACTGTACATAGAAACGCTCAAAACACATATTATACTAATTTGAATGCCTGGGAGATATGTTGCAGCAAGAAAATGCTCCAGTTCATAAGACTAAGGATACAACAGTTTTTTTTTTTTTTTGAAAAGCCTGGAATTTAGGTTATTGAAAAGTCTCCATTTTCTCTAGATTTACACCTTATCAAACTTGCCTAAGTGCCAATAACAAAAAAAAACTTGATCAAATACCATCCATTTATGAAAAACTTGAAGTCTAATAAAAAAAAAAAGAATCGGGCATTTTAATGTCAATGGCTCCGAGAGACATGAAATGCAATTGATCAGGCAAAATTTTTGGCACTTAATTTTGAGTGTGCGTAGAAGAATCACCACAGTTGTAAAATCAAAAAAGTTTAATTCTAAGAACTGATAGCACAATGGCTTTGCTATAAAATTTTTTAAATTTTTTTTTGATTATGAAAATTGTCATAACATGTTAAAATCAGTTAAAAAAAATTCAAAATGTTTTAAGCGTACTGGATCTTTCTCGGGGTGTTGCAAAACTTGTATCTAGTGAATGTTTGATAGTTTCTTAAACTGATCACAACCCCGGTAATCATCTTGTTCAGCTGTTTACTTCATTTTTAGAAAAAAAAACTTTATCTAAAAGCTTCATAGGCTGTTTGCAGCTAAAAAAAGAACCAAAATACACAAGGTTCGATCAGGCACAATTTTCATTAAAAGGTTCCAATGGATTGAGATACTGCTAAATAACTTTTTCGAGTCAAAAATTTGCAGTTGCCAAAGTTTATGCAAAATGTTTAAAGTGGCAGAAATTTTTGCACTAAAATTACAATTGATATCTTTAATAAAGTATACTAATAATATAGGTCAATGACCCTTATTTCTATAAAAGAATGCTCGGTTTTTTTTTGGAATTAGTAAAATTGGGAATGTTTTTACAAGTTAAAGTGAAAGACTGAGGTGGATCAAGACGGTTTTATTCAAACAGGTTTAAAACGAATTTCTTTTTTTATGTGAATATCTTTAATACAATTTTTGAAAAAATGAAACAAATGAAAATATTCAAGATATAGACAATAGCATTTGTTTCTAGAGTTTCAGTCTGATCTCAACCCACGATTCAATTATATCAACTGATTATCATTTTGTAAGTGTTGCATCTACTACAAGTTATAACAAATTTAACTTAAAAAAAAAACGACCAAAGATCTATAATGCAACTTGAAATTTTTAGAAAAAGCACAATTGGTAAAATTTCTACTTAGATAAACTATTTATTTTACATTGAGATCACTTTTAGACTTTAGAATAAAACATTTATTTTTATAACATCAAGTGTGATTTTGCTATTACAAAACGTAACAAAGTATCAAACTTGTTAAAAACTATTCAAATCTTTGACACTGATAAAGAGGCTCAAAGAATTTTTAAACAATCTACTAAATGAATCATGTGGTAGAATATGAAAAAAAAAAAAAAAAGATTGAAATCAATTTACAAAAACTTTCTATCTTTTTGTCTCAAATTAAATGTGAATTGTAAATTAAAACTTGGAAAGAAATTTAGTGAAATCCACGATCAGGCCTGGGCCAAGGACTGTGCTTTTTCTTGCTCCCGATTATAGTTTCAAGTTTAGAGTCATAAATCCATCTAAATGTCTCATAACTTAAACTATTATCCATCAGAATTTTCAATAGATGTGCTTTTGTTTCTAAAAATTGAGACTAGTTTTTAACGTGTATAAGAAGTGTTTGACGTTTTTGTGAAAACAGATCTGCTATTACTTGATTATCCTAGTCACTGTTTCCTTTTGGCATTTGTGTCGAATCTAAAAAATTTGTTCTTGTAGAACATCAGAAAGAAAGAAAGGAGGAACAGAATAAAATTAGTACAACTTATCATCAATAACCTATCTATTATTTTAAAAAAAAAAATTTGTTTTGTTGAAAGCACTTTTATAAAAATTTTTGGAAAGGTTTTTTTTTTCTGGTTTACAATGCGGGGTTTGTTTGGGCAGCATGTGTTCTGCTTCCCTTTTGAACCAAAATATTACGCTGTTTTGCAACTAAAAGCAAAATTTAGAAACCCTTTTTTTTCAAACAAAAACCCGATAATCTATTCTAAACCCCCCCACCAACACCGAAGTAATCTTCAAACAATAAAGATTAGTTGTAAATCAGACAAGGGATTGTGCTTATCACTATGGAACTAATCATAGCCGTCCGCAAGCAAATCTTTTGACAGAATGGGAAGAAAAATGGGTTTCAATTTTTAAAAATTCGTTGTCACCACTGACATTTACATTTGATCGTGAAATCGAGATTTTTGTGCCATCAATTTATAAGAAATTTTAAAAAATGATAGAATGGTATTTACCTAAGATAGTGTGGTTTGTAAGTGTCGACTGATAAAGAAACTGGTTCAAATTTTTGAAAAAAGGCAGGGATGACAACTAGCAACCAGAAGGTCTTTATCTGTTTTGCTTCAACATTATGACTTATTACAAACACAAATCTATTTATGAAATAGATAAATGCAACTCTCTATGGTACAACATATAATCAAGATCATTTACCAAACTACACTTCGACCCTGTTTAAAACTACACACACAAAGGTCACAGTTCCATCAAACCTCTCCGGCCAGAGTCCAGCAACAACCACCAAGGAGGAAAAAAAAAAAAAAGGAATGAAAAAAGAAACACCACCAATTTTATAAAACAAATATACAAAACTACTTCTACTTCTTGCAAGATCCTTAGACCTTGAAGCCTCTAGAAGCACGGCGACCACGAGCACGCTCAAACTTGCGGCCCTTGGACATGATTCTGGGAGCCTTGTTCTTGTGAGGACCCATGCCGAAGTGTCTGACAGCCTCACGAGAGTTTCTGGGGCCACGGACAATAAGAGTGTTCTGGCCAGTAGGAGCGCGTCTAGCGAGCTGATCGAAGGTGATGATCTCACCACCGGCCTTGAGAATGCGGGCACGGGCGGTCTCGGTAACCTTAAGAGCAGCAACGGTGATCTTGGGAACCTCGTACAGACGGGCGTCGTCGGTGACAGTGCCGGTAACGACAACAATCTTGCCCTCGTTGGCCTTGGGCTTAATAGCACGGGCAATGCGAGAGACGGAGACGGGGGGTCTGTTGATCTTAGACAGGAACAGAGATCTCAGCACAACCTTGTTGAACTTGGAGTCGGTACGGCGGGCGAGGAATCTGTAGAGCTTGACCAACAGCTTCAAGTAGACGTTGTCGGACTTGGGAGCAGAGCGGTGGCCGCTTCTAACGTGTTGCTTTCTGGTGCTGTCGATACCCATTTTTACGTGCTTGCTTGACTGACGGTGCTGGTGATGAGCGAAAGGAAGCGTTTTTTTCAAGTGAAAAAAAATTTTCAACAATAAAACATGGTTACATAATAACCGTTTCTAAGATGTGTAAGCCAGTGTTTGGGGTTAGGGCATGTCAATGACCAAAACTATAAATCTTTTTTTTCAAAAAAAAAAAAGCAAAAAAAAAAAAAATACAAAAAAAAAAATATGAAGCGATAGCCGGAACTTCCCATGGGTAGTTGAAGCAATATCTTTTTTTACTATGGAGGTTTCCTAATCGAGCGGGTACATGAATTTTTGGGCACTCAGTAAAGCTAGGAACGCCTTAGCACAAAAGATTTATAACTTATACAGATAATCTTGTGTCATAAAAATTAATTAAAATCTCATGATAAGATAAGGGTGAAAACGATATTAAAAATCTCTATTATAAACATGGAAAGCAAAAAATCACAACTAAAAAGTCGGTACCAAGCCAGATCAGCTTTTTTAGTTATTACTTTACTCCTTTTCTTGCTTCTTCAGCTCCTTTCTCTTCTGAACGTCCCAGTTGTACACTCTCGCAGTGTTAACCTCCATGGTGGTGATGTTCTCCTTCAGAAATTCAAGATCCTCCTCACAAGTAGCGAGCGACTCATTGGCGGCTGTTAAACGCTTTTGCAGCAACTCGATGGCATCCGTAGTTGAGTACTCAAGCATGACGTTGGCACCCAGCCAGAGACACACAGTTTTCGTGGGGGTGATTGCGGCTTTCGCGTAGAGAGTGTCATTAAGCTCGTAGTTGGTTGTAAATGGCTCGTCCGAGTCCTGTAAATTGGCTGTTAGTTGTGGGTTCTAGACCTCATGAAAACAATCGCTTAGTAACTTCTTAAATATAACAGATATGTTCTTACCTTGCGCGAGTCAAGGAATTTGACCATGTCGAGAGTATGCTGAATGTCTGGAATTTTCTCTTTCAGGCCTGCTACCCGCCTCAAAGTATTTGACTCCTGTATACCTGTTCGTTAGTACTGCTGGTGCTAGCGCTCAATTGCACTTTTTTCTTACCATAAATTTGTATTTTCTGTAAAATTAAATAGATAAAAACACACAATGTCAATACTAGCGGGCATTTGAATTGATCTGGATACAGATCTGTGGGGTTCACTTACTGCAAAAAGTCCTGAAACTTGTTTAAAACCATCTCAACCTCGTCGGGCGACTTGACAAAGTCTTCGACCTTTTCGACAAACGGGGCCTGGGGGATGCCGCGGGGGTTGGCCTTACCAACATCGTATCTGCGCTGGGTTAGAGCAAAGTTCAAACATACGAAAACCACAAACCAAACAAAGAAGTACATACATTGACTTAGGGGCCTGTGTTTCTGTGCTCATTGTGTCGTTTCTGTGCTATATAAGGCTCTCCGTCTGGCGTGTTCGGAGGAGGTAGATGCTGCTGCGTGCGATGGTGAAGCCGATCTGGTGAAATGTTTTGGTGGTGTCACGGTGGCAGAGAATGAGACTAGAACGACCCTAGCCCTGATCTCTTCTTTTTAGTAATCATTACAAATAAATATTTAGTAATTATTGACTAATGACACAAGTCTATGCACACTCCAGTTTTTATGTGTATCCTATCTTTATTTAATTTTTTCTATCACGTGCTTCTCCAAAGTAAATTGGAGTACATCGGCGTAAGTTCGAGCATTTACACACTTGTTCTTTTTCTTCTTTTTCTGCCTTTTGTTCACCTTCAAACGAAAACCAAAAAAAAAAAAAAGCCTCCTTTTCTTTCTTGAAGGCGTGTTCTCCCCCTTTCTCTCTTTTTCATTTTCCCTCTTCTACAACCCTCCACATCATCATTGTCCTGTCTTTCGCTACGTGTATACGCCCCGCCAGCTACACTGCAGCCATTGTGACATTAGTACTGCACACGCAAACCTTGTCGGCATTTACGACGTCTGAGCCAATTCCACCTGTGGAGAGCCAGTTATCATCATGAACAACTTTTTCAACAATGTGCAGAGCTTCTTTCACTCTGTCACGACCAATGATCGGTATGCTACGTCCGGAACTAGCTCCAACAGAAACTCTTCCGGCAGCTACGCTAGACGTACAGTCTCCGGCGGTTATGGTCCCGCCGCTCCTCTGACTTCGGATGACGGAACATTATATCGTTCGCCAATTTCTGAAGAGGGCAGCACCACTAATCTAAATAATCCTTACTACCATTCGTCGAATCCGTCGTCCACAAATCTTTCATCCACTTCGTTAAACAGGGCCCCCTACACCCCTGGCATGCGTTCTTCTCATGTCGGCAATGGCAACATTCCTTTACAAGATTACTCTACAGACGGCGCTCCTCCCCCACCAGCACCCGCTTTGTCTTGGAAGCGCATTGACCGCTGGCTGGATGCAAACTACCCCGAGTTGTCTGAGGAAATCAGTGACGAGGCCACATCGCTCGATCTCAATGAATTGGAGGCTGATTTGGACTGTACACTCCCGCTGGACGTGCGAGATTCTTTCCTTATTCATGACGGTCAGGAACGTGGAGGCCGACCCTGTGGACTTTTCTTTGGTCTTACGGTGCTTGATCTTGAGAGTGTGTCTGAGGAATGGACGCATTGGAAAAATACTGCAATTAAGATTTCCAACATGACAAAAGCCTACCACGCCAATAAACGTGCTTCTAATGTTCCCGGCACCAGCAACAGTCATAGCGGTCCCTCGTCATCACCTAGACGTGCACCCAGGCCAGCGGGCAATGCCAATGGCAACCTTAGTTGGTTGGACAGCCAGGAGTCTGTACCCGAGGGTGCTATTCAAAAAGTCTATGCTCACCCTGGCTGGATCCCTCTGATTAGTGATTTTTTGGGTAACAACATTGGCGTGGATCTTGCGCCAGGACCCAAAGGTCGCTGGGGTCAAGTGATTCTGTTTGGCAGAGAGTATGATAGAAAGTACGTTGTTGCTCCTTCGTGGGCGGCTTTTCTTATGACTTTTGCTGATGATTTGGAGAACGGCAACCATTACATTGAGGACGAAACCGAGAACGGTGAATTGTCGTTTAGAGCTGGCAACGGCCGTCTAATTCCTTACTTTGACGTGCTCAAGTCAAGAGCCGAACGATTGAACAGACAGAATCGGCCACCACCACCACCACAGCCGCCTAGACAGCCGCACCCACAGCGTGCTCCTGGCCGAACGCCGATACCTACTGGATCCGCGGCACCCGCAGGCCGAAATGTATCTAACAATGGTATGAGAAAGCCTGCTCCAGGTCTTAAGGAGGCTCGCTTAATTTCACCGATGAACTCGTCGACCAATCTTCCATCAACAGGATTGAGCGCTCCGGTGCCAAAGCGCAAAGAGGAGCCTTTAAAGGAGGCGGCGAAGCTGGACGAGCCCAAGCAGCCTGTTAAAGACGATTCCAAGGAATTGCCTAAGATTCAAATTCAAAAAGAAGAGCCCAAGCCTGAAGTCAAAAAGGAGGAGCCTAAGCCTGAACCTAAGGAGGAACCTAAGGAAGTGTCTAAGCCTGAACCTAAGCCTGAACCTAAGGAGGAACCTAAGGAAGAAACCAAGGAAGAGCCCAAAGAAGAGACTAAGGAAGAGCCCAAGGTTGCCGAGCTCAAGAAAGAAGACATAAAGACTGCTGAACCCGAAAAAGAGGAGCCCAAGGCTGAACTAAAGAAGGAAGAGCCTAAGGAGGAGTCCAAGCCTGAACCTGAATCTAAGATAGAAGATGACGAGGTGGTTGAGGTGCCTGCGCCTGCTACCGATAAGACTTCCGAACCTGCTGTTGTTGAGGAAAAGAAAGTTGATGAGGAAACCAAGCCTGCTGCCACCGCTGATGAGGCCGAGGTAAAGGAAGAGACCACTGCTACCAGCAAGAAGACGAACAAGAAGAATAACAAGAAGAACGACAATAAGGCAAAGAAGGACGACTTTGACATTTTGTCTTCTGACGACGAAGAGTAATTGTATAAATTTGGAAACCCAAAAAAAAAAAAAAACATCAACAAAAAAAAAACCTAACAATTATAGTTATTTACAAATATTATATAAAAAAAATTTCATAGGAGAAGTTACTTGATAGAAAAGTGTCATAGGATTTACTTTAAATTGAAAATAAATAAAACAGAAAAAAAATCAATTTGTTTATGTTAATTCATTCATTCAAGGGTTTCTTTTCCACCCCACTCTTTATAAGCTTATCTATCACTTATCGTCAGGCACCAATGTTGTCGTTTAAACTGTTTAAAAGTTTTGGTTGGCTAATTGTTTGACAAGCGTGAAAAAAAAAAGGGTATAGAACTTTGAGTAGAAAACATACAGGTTTTAAAACAAAAAAAAAAGGTATTGTTATAATTCAAAAAATTTACGTGATAAGCTTAGAGGTTTTGGATTTTCCTCCCCCCCCACAAATTTTTTTTTTACAAAAACAAGGTCCTTTGGGGGAGTTGATCATTGTAACAGATTTGAGACAGAAAAGGGGATGGTTTTCAAATCTCTCAATTCTTTTTTTTCTTTTGAAAAATTTCAAGTGTTATTAATAGTTATAATATTAGAAAGGGTGACGGTTAGTGTTTATAAAAGGGTTTCTTAATTATTTTTTTTTGGTGTATACAACTTACAACTTAACAGTTGACGAGATCATTAAGCTTTGTTTTATAAGTCTCCAAACCTGACCAGGGACTTTTTTTTTTTCATTCTTTCTAGAAACCTACTGTTGTTCTATTTTATTGTTTTAATTTTTTTTTTTGAATACACCACTCTTCTTCAATCACGTACACCGCTTATGGAGGCTCCAACTGTAGCTATTGACAACACACGGAACCTCCCTGGACTTTGTTAATTTTTTTAAATCGTCAGATCCCTTCCTTTCCTTTTAATCCTTTACAATTAATTTCCTTTTTTTATGGCATTCCTTTAATCTACACTCACAAATAAAAAACACTAACTGGTTGCTTCTTTTAAATCGATAAAAAAAAAACTTTCTCTTTTTTGGTAATACTACTTTTTGCTTACTTGGTATAGCTTTCGATGATGCTTCTTTTCTACACAAAACTGCTGGTGTTACTATTTTCACTACTCTATGTTGTAGCCGAAACCAAGATCCGCACCATTTTTTCAGTCACTTCGGTACAATCAATTTCCCAGTCGCAAGTAACTCTGAACGGCTCAATTGCAAGCCCTCTTTATTTCGGGCTCAACTTTGACACCGACACGTCTGGCATCGTCGCGCTAAAAGTCAAGGAGATGCTCTTGATTGGGTACAACTCACTGTGGGTTAGTATTGACCTTGACACACTTGAGCTATGGCACGAGGGGAGCACCGCTAGTAAAAGCACAACCGGTCTTAAGAACTTTCTCAGCCAAGTCGACGACTTTTTAAGTGATACAGACTATGACATTATTCGAAACGTAGTGCACATTAACATCAACTTGCAAAATCGTAGCGATGGCCGTACTTGGTCTCGTGCTGAACTCGACCAGAGCATGTCTTTGCTTGATACCATGATCCGTGAAAATATCGATGAGGATTTCTTATACAATCACGACAACAATATGCCTTTGTCTGTGGCGTACCAGTCCAAAAGCTCGCTGAATCTACCGTCAGTCTATGAGTTTTTGTTTACCAAACACAAGCGTGTGTTTTTCACTCTCACTTCATCGATCACAAACGCCCCCGTAAATATAACGCAACTTGCAAACGACACCGTACTGATGCCCAACTTTGCCCAATACGTTGACGTGTCTTATCAGGCTCAGGAGGACTTTGAAGGCAACAACTTTTTTTTAGACAGCACTATCACTGACTGTCCAGTCAACCGCTCTACGTCGCTCCCGGGTGTGCGTGTTTCTATGGCCGATTCCGCAAGTATTCTTGCGCTCCGAAATTGTGGATATTTACCACTCTTAGGGCTCGACACGATTTCTAGTGTCGACACAAACTTGAAGGAGTTACAAGACATACTTTTTAACCAGCTTGTGAGTGTCTCAAACTTTAACATTTGGTCTTGGTCTGGTTCCAACCAGCCGGTCTCAAGCTACCGCTGCGCAGTACTGGAGAGCAATGGCTGGCGCTCCGAAGACTGCAGTAACGAACACCATGTGCTATGCGCATCTTCTCAGAATGCAACCGACTTTTTTGTTTCTGAGGCTCGTGCCAACTACTCCAGATCTAACTCGGTATGTGCAGAATTGAGCGGCTCTGGGGAAGATTACAACTTCACTCTACCGCGGTCCGTAATTCAGAACATTGCCGTTCACGAAAAGCTACAAAATCTAGATAATGATCCTTACCCGGTGTGGATCGACATAAATTCCCTGGACTATAAAGACTGCTGGGTGACTGGTGGTCCTGATTCTTTATGTCCGTTCACTTCGACAACCAGCACGCGCAACTCTCCCATAAAGACACAATGGAACCGCAACAAGGTCGCTTTACTTACTATAGCTTGTGTTATCACTCTTGTGGTTGTTCTTATCATTTTGTTTCTGCGCCTTGATCACCTGCCCATAAGGAATAACGAAAGCAAATGGAAAAAGCTCATGTTAAAGTACAAAAATTCTCAATACAGTGGCGTGCCATCGTAATCAAACTCCTTTATATTTTTTTTCAGCGAATAATTTCACCAGGTTTGTCAATTTCTTCAACCATCTCGATTATGTCACTTCCAAACAGCCTGCAACCGCCATTTGAGATTGGCAACACATGATCCTTGACCGGCCATAGATCATAAAACCGCACCGTCTCATCGTTCGTTGCCACACAAATGCTGCCATTATCTGGTGATACCACCGCCGAAAGCACCCGCAATGAAAACTGCGTCGGCACCTGGATTATGGGTTCCAGCTGAGGAAAATTGTATACGCTCAACAAAAGCGGGTTTTCCGAGTCCGCAAACCCAAACGTAGCCGCCAGCTGCCGGTAATGCTGCGACCACACCAAAGACGTAATCTGGCCTTTGACATTGAATGAGCGAATCAGAGTGCCCGAGCGCGTGTGCCAAAACCGAATAGTGCGGTCCTGCGAACCGGCGCCTGTTGCCAACAATGAGGGACACCACGGACAGAATGCCAGTGCTTTTACAGCCGCGCGGTGCGTCATCTTGTACTCCAATTTTGGCTCTTGCCAATTGCTAACATCCCACACTGTAACCAAATTGTCATTGCCGCCTACTGCAATTTGATTGCCGCTAGGGCTGAACGCAATAGCGCATATTTGTTGTGTGTGACCTTTTATTATGGTGTTTTTGGTGATTTCTGCTTGTTCTGATCGAGCTGACCACTGCACATGAAAGTGGTGCACATTGCCAGCCTCATCACCAATTAAAATTTGGTTAGGGCTCTTAGGTAACCAGGATAAATAGCATGCGGGTGTCGTGACATGCACGTACGTAGCTAGGGTGCACTTCTTAATGGTATCAAAAAACAGAATTGTGCTATCTTTAAAGCAAATAGCCAGCACGTCAAATGCATTAAACGAAAGACACACCACTTCATTGTATACCGTTGAGATGGGAATCTGTACCGCTCCGCCCTGTTCAGTCCAAAGAAAAACTTCGTCTAACAGTCCCACTGCCATCTGACCAGACCTTGATGACCATGACACTAGGTTTGCATAAAAGTCATTTCGCAGTCCCGGTGCATCAAGAATTCGATAAGGGATGTGTGACACTACCTTTTTCGGTTTTTTCTGCTTAATGATTGGCTTCTGTTGTTTGGGATCAATGTTTTCGTTATAGCCAGCACCCGCGTACATTCGCAGAACCGGTTTCTCCGAAACATATCGAAAGATTCGCGTATTTTGTACGCCTAAAGCGCCTGCTAAGGCTCTGTCAAACACAAACACATCTTCTTTGTCTTCGCTATTTTTCTTTTTCTTTGTCGTCATATTTGGTTCGCGGTTTAAAACGGCAGACTCTGGGCGGTCGCTACGAACGTGCCAAAAAGACGGCGGCAAGCGCACGTCTTCTGTTTGCTGTGAAAATCCTGAGGCCCATCCTGAAAAGTTATCGTTACTCACAATATTAAGACCCACGCCCGAAACTGACCGTGTTTTGCGCGCTGCCGGCAGCGCACCCATCTGCGGAACTTCTAAGGATTTGATGTGAAAGTTTGACACACTTGGTATGTGCGGCAAAAACCTATCTGTTTGTCGCAGAGATGATGGCATACTTGAGGTACCTGAAAGTGAAAGCAGTAAGATGAATGTGATGTATTTAAACTAATAAAAATACAAGAATATAAAAAAAAACAAAAAAAAGGTGTGTTAAAGATTCAGCAAAAACTATAGATAATTTGAAAACAAACCAATAATTAACATATATTCTATAGCAAAGAGATAGAGGAAAAGTCACGAAAATAATATATGATAAAGGGGAGTTATTTATATATGTATATTCAAAAAGATGCCTGTAACACAGGACTGTTGTGATGGACCACTGCCGTGATGGCGGGAATTTACATGCTAAACTCGTCTTTAAAGAACGAAAACCCGTTAGATGCGGCCCACTTTTCAGTCTCGCCAACGAGTGTCTCGGCACCAGATGCCAGAATCCAGCGACCGGTAGGATCAAGGTCTGAACCCATCTCCATTAGCTGATCAAGGCAGCAGCACGAGTTTGTGTCGATGGGCACACCATGCAGCCACGACTTGACGCGCAGGTTTAGAACCGGCCTTGAGTTAAACATGATTGTGGAAAAATCCGGCGAGTCGGTGTAGAGTTTGTGGAAAGAAGGCTCGCTGAGCAAGGGCTTGAACTCGCCACCTCCGCAGCAGTCGTTGTCGACATCAATGTTTAGCGACTCATCACCGTCTTCGCCAAGCGGCGTGTACCACGAAGCCTTCGTATCCATGCTGGGACCGCGCGTAACATAGATTTCAATCTGTTTCTCTTTGAGTGCGCAGTCTGTGAGACCCAATGTCTCGAGAACTTTAGAGTCATTAGCATCTCGAATAGCCCATAATAGCTTGACAGGAACACCAAGCGAACGCAAGTGGCGCATGATCGGAGCTACAAACGCAATGCCTGTACCACCTGCCACGAAAAGCGCGCGCTTGACAAGCCCGCGGGCCGCATCTTCAAAAAATGGTACAGGCAGCGAACTGTACGGCCCAGTAAGCGCATAAAACCGGCGAAGCTTAATTGGGTACCTCGTCTTGCGGATGACAAGCGTAAGGTTTGAATCTTCCGGTAGCGATGCTATTGTGTACGGATGCGACGACTGCAGCCATGTGCTTGCATTATACAGCGGATCAGACACGCGCAGGTGTGAGCCTGGTGAATAGTAGCGCTGTAAAGTGCGAGGCAGCTGCTCTCGAGGAATAGAAATGAAAAACATTGATTGTGAGATGTATTGCACCGGCAGCTTTACGTGGCGAGAAACATACACACGGTAGCAAGCTTGCATGAAAAGAAGGCAACCCGAGATGAGAACGTAGGTGCGAGACACCCGCGCATGATAGTAAAGCAGTGGCAGCGATACCCACGCCGTGAAGTAGTGCACTGAGTAAAAAATGTTATAGAAGCGCCGACGGATTTGCTTCAGTGAAGTAAAGCCTATAGCAATAAATAGACAGCAGGCAAGAACACCACACAAATTAGACGCACTGCCCAGCTTTTTCACTTTGCCCAGCCGAATGTAAATGACAAAGTAGAGCAGGCCGTGGCTCAGCAAAGTAACAACAAAAATGCGCGAAAGCCACTTGTGCAGCGGAAGCAACTGAAGGTAAAACATTTGCGGCAATGGCGATGGCCTCAGAGCGAGAAAATGGATTGCAGGAAGCATTGCTATAGACACAGAACCCAAGCGCTTCACAAGAAAGATATAGTCCTGCCGCGTATCGGCTAGCAGGAAGTATGGTAGCACTATAAGCCATAGGATCACAATGTAGCGCAAGGGAAGCACAAACGCCCGCGATGGCTCTTTGGACGAAAAATACGGCACGACCCGGCGCTGTCGGTGCAGCCGAGGTATGAAAAAGTTGAGCAGCAAAAGCACGACGAGAAACACCGCAATAGATGTAAAAGTCATTTTTGCGTATTTGGCAGTGACAAACTTGCGGAATAGTTTGTCATGCTTTGACAGCTTTTGATTTATGGACCAAGCCATGATGATGACTTTATGCTATGGTTGTGATGATCTGATAAAACAAAAATGGAAGCGAAATTGCAGCTAGAATAGACGATGCTAAGATTAATGCGACAGCAAGATCTGTGACAATTTAGCTCTCAGGAACAACAAGATGCGTAAGGCAGAGAGCAAGTATGCAATTTTAATGGGCCATTAACAAATTAGAGTGTGTGAATTGGTGATGAGCAATAGCTGACGGCAAAAATAAATACGAAGATGCAAGGGTTGAAGAAGTTTTCAGATGAAGCAAAGAAAATAATAATTTTTTTCAAATAAACCAAAAAAAAAAAATCACTGAAATATTTTTTCGAGATGAACTTTATACACTATGTAGAGCCAGACCCAGAACAGTATAGAACGAGATACAAATGCCGTCGTAGTTATGAGCTGTCGCTCGCCTTTGGCGTGGGCGACAAAAAAAAAAATATACGTGACAGCCGTAGCCAATAATTTTATTAAAAACTTGTCACCGGATCTAAAAAAACACCAAAAAAAAAGGGAAACCTTTCGAGGCAAAAATAATTATTAAAAATTTAAAAACAAATTACTGGACACAAGTTTTTTTTTTTTTGGTTTCAAGACTTTAAAAAAAAACTGATAGAGATCACTAATTCTGTCACGTCTATTTAACTGGCTAGAACACTAATAATTCAATGATCTTATTTCCAAATCTCAAGCCTAGGTTTTATAAATTTGAGGTTCATCAAAAATACCAAGCTTTTGGTGTCTTAGAATCGCCGTGGGTTACTGCCTGAACAATGCTCAAATGCCGCAAATGGAAACAATTAAGGATTAGGGTACAGTCCAAAAACAGACATATCTGATTGATGCACGTGATGAATGGCTTGTCAGTTTTTTTTTTCCAAAAAAAGGCAGAGGCGTCAAGGATTTAAACGTGTTTTTTTTTTTTGGTTTTAAATCACAACCAAACAAAATAACAAATAGAAAGAAAAAAAAATTAAATGGCATAAAAAACCAACTATAGACAGAAATTAACATATCACGGGCTTCAGTGTATTATTACCATCGCGAGTTTCGTGGCATACAATAATCATAAAGCGTATATCAGAACTGTTTGTGGTGCACAGTATAATTCTTAGCTCTGTCTAAGTGATAGCGCTGATTAAGTACAAATAGCCGACTAGCTTCAAGCTCTTGAAGCTAAACCTTGTAGCACTTTTAAATTTCAATACCAAAATACATTTCAAGCTCATATAGCGGTATACACTCACTGCGACTCACAAAACTTAAGTTCCCCTTGCTTTTTATTTATCTAGCTGGCTGATGTTTCAAAAATAACACGATTCTTCACTCGTCTACAAGCGTAAACTTTTTTTGCATTGCTGCTCAGCGTATATTGTGTACGCACTATCTACGCTATTGGCATGGTAATATATCGTGCTTAGAATTTTTATTACCAGATCAAGATTTTTTTCAGTTTTATCGTGCTCACAAATTCAGGTTGTTTGAGCCCCTTTCGTCTGTGGTAATCCATACCAGTTTACATTTTATCACAACTTATTTTTAAAAATTAAAATTTTAACGCATAATTAAGATGATATCAAGACGGCAGAAACGGTCTCGACAAAATTTGATGTTAGTATCGACAAATAAAAACAGTGACATTGGAAAAAGCAATAAATTATAGAAACTAATAAAAATATTTCAAGTCAAGCATAAAGAAAGGCAGGGCATCAGTCGTGTTGTATACAATCTTGCAACATCATCCCAAATCTCAGCCCTGCAAAAAAGTTCTGCAACCTGAAAAACCATGCGAAATGTTTTATTGACCGCACTTCTGGAACTCCCACTCACGGTTATCTAGTGGGCACACCGACCGTTGTTTCAGCCATCGCGAAATGCAGTGGAAATGGAAAGCGTGATTGCACATACCCCAGGCCACATTACAGTCACTCGCCGTTGCCGAGTTCTGGTTTGCCTGGCAGTCAATGCAGCACTCCATAATGTGATTTCGGCAAATTGCACAATTTTCGACAGCAATATCTAAACAGAAAATGTGTGTTAGAATTTGGGGATTTTTGTTTCAAAACGAAACCCGTATCTTGCGGGTCGATTTAAAAAAAGACAAAGTCAAGAATACATACCCCAAGCCCAGAATGACACCGCACTCCACTAAACATAGAGATGCAGTTAGTATATTTCAAATAAGACAAACACCAAAATTACGCCTTAAGACGTGCGCCATAGTCACCAAGTTACTAAGTTGATCCACATACCTTCTTCACCTCAAATCTTTTCTTCTGTTTGCTCGGCACCTTTTTGACAGCATTCGACTGCTTGGTTGATTGCTCCTCGACTATTGGTAATACTTCAGTTAGCCCAAAACATTGACGAGACATAAACCAAGAGAGTAGCCTTTAGCGTTGATTTAAAATTGCCACAGGGCGTGCTTTCCTTGCGCTAACGGTGTTTAAAAAATCTTATACATACCTGCAGCATCATCTTTCATTTCGACATCTTGTACGTCAGCCATTGCGTATGTTGTGGTGCTGTGATTGTTAGTGAATGTTGGTGGCGCGTGAAATGCTATGTTGTGGTGGAGGTTATTTGGCGATGGTGGGAAGGAGGGAGCCCTCGGGAATATCAAATTGAGAACCTTGTACGGGTTAGGGTGTTATTAATTATGGAAGATCAGTAGTGCGGCAATTTGGTTACAAATGTTATCAGGGTTGCGCAGTGGTTATTAGACAACGAAAGTAAAAAAATTTTGAACTAAGAAACTATTATAATTTGATCTAGTTTGTGCAGGAATATATTAAATTTCATAATTTCACTTGTCTCTAAATTAAGAGCTGGGGCAAATCAATAATGTAAAACACGCAATAGAGAAAGGAATTTTGACCCATTTTTCAGAAGTAAAGAATATGGTCAGGAACCGAAAGTCAAATAACCGTGAAAATCGATGTAACACTTTAACTTTTATGACTTAAAGTATTAGTTTAAGTACTACGGTTCAAAAACTTTTGCTTATATAATTAGGTCAAAGCCCTAATTTTACTTTGCTTTTCTGCTATAACCACTAGTTTGTGAAAACTATCACATGACCACAACACTCTTCGATTTTCATGCACAAACCTTCTAAAATCATAGTGAAGTGTGCATGATCATGCATATGAAAAAGGCTTCTACAGTACTTCTTAAAAGGGAAATTCTTTTTCCTCTTTTAGGAGATGTTAAGTCCAAACCATCGACTCTTTTTTGAAATTCACCGTAGCAGACAGGTTTTGTAGAAGGGAGAAGAGAGCACATGGAGCAGGAAGGTACTGAGGTCAAAGTGTATTTTTTTTCGTTTTTTACATAGTAAAAGTTTAGAAATTTCTATTGGCAAATTTAGCAGGCCCTTTAATTTCTGATTTTTCTCCCTCGCCTTCTCTTCTCCTTTTTTTTTTTTCCTTTCCTTTTCTTTTGCCTTCACTGTCTAGTCAATCCCCTAACGCCATAGATTTAATAATGCCTGTAAGTGCTTTTATTTAACTGATATCAAAGATCCTCTGCCGCAAAATTGCTTTTGCTAACGTATCCCTTGCTACAGTCCCAAAAGTCTCTCAAGACCAAGCTCAAGCTCGCTAAGGCTTCCAAGCAGAACCGCCCTTTGCCCCAATGGTTCCGTTTCAAGACTGACACGACCATCCGCTACAACGCCAAGAGAAGACACTGGCGCAGAACCAAGCTGAACATTTAAGCGCCTATCGTTATCTTTCAGCTACCGCACTGCTATCTGCTTCCTGTTCTGCTTGTCTCATGACCGTTATGATTCTTTTTGATTTTTTTTTTTTTTTTTTTTTTTGTCTGCAATGTATAGTATTTAATTGAATGTTTTCTTGTTTACACTTTTTTGTATTGCCGTTATAACTGCCGTCAGCCTAATTCACCGCCGCTAGCTGAGTAAACAGGATTCACAACCCACCGAAAGCTTCAGCGCTCTTCAATTTTTTTCACACCCTAGTTTCTCCTTTCTCAAGTTAAGACGTAGAGAACAGTGTCCTCCATGGTTAGCGACGAGGCCGCCCAGCACTACCAACTAATTTACGCCGCGGTGCGCGAGGTTCCTTCCGGCCGTGTTACTACCTATGGTCGCATAGCTGCCCTCACTGGACGACCGCGTAACGCTCGTCAGGTCGGGTTTGCGCTAAAGCAGTTGCCCCGCGGTGACGCCACTGCCAACACGAGGTTCAGTACGGCTAACGTCCCCTGGTGGCGCATTATTGGCTCGGGTGGAATAGTGTCTATAAGAGAGTCCGTTGCCGAGCGTGACCATCAGGTAGATGCGCTTCTAGATGAGGGCATTGAAGTTAATGGATACAAAGTCGACATGCGCCAGTACGAATGGGTGCTTTCGCACGCTGAAGAGGAAGCCGTTCTTGATCGACTTGTGTCACTTGACTGATCTACTCTGTTATCTTGTGTATTAGACTCTTTGCATTTATTTGTGCTCTTCGTGTGTGCGGTTATTTAGTTTGCTATCACAATCTACTCTTTTGAAATGCTAGAATGGCAACTCTGAGCTCATGCAATATCCATTATGCGTAGACAGCTTTTATTTTTATTTTTATTTTACGGTCAAAATTACGTTCATACATAGTAATAGTTTCATACCGCATCGTCAAACAAGCAAAAAATTCATCTCGCAGCGGCCAGCATCTAACTGAAATAGGTGTTTGTGCTTAGTTAGCGAGCACCTGCTCAACTAATTTGAGATATTCTATAACCTCCTCGTCTTCAGAGTGCTGAGCGACAATTTGCAACGCAATAGGCGCATCGGCATAGACCTCCGGCGAGTAGCGCTCAAAGTAGTCCTTATCAGTCGCGTTGAGCGGTGTGTAGTCGGCAGCCGAAAAAGGCACATCCTTTTCGGCGTCAACAGTTGTTACCGGGAAAACGATACCCGGATAGTCGAGCAAATTCCACTGACTGGTATAGCCCCAATAGCGCGTTGTGCCGTGCGGCTGTGCGGCGCCAGGCCCAGCCGGTGTAATCAAGAAATCGATACCAGACGCCGCCCAGTGGGTATTGTAAGCGTTACGGTACGTGTGCTTCTCAGTGTTAAGTGCCCACAGATCAGCCAGACTGAGTGGTCGCACGTTTTTGTTTTCGGTCATAATGAACTTGGACAACTCCATGACAGGCTCGCCGGTTTCCTCGAGCAATTTAAGCTTTGCCTCACCACCGTCCTCAAAGTAGAGTGACGAAATTATACGCCAGGCCTCTTCATGCTTATAAGGCAGGAATGGGACGATTTCAAGCTCAATGTCGCCAACAGCGCCGGCAGCTTGCAGCTTGGCCTCCACCTCTTTAAGCGCACGCGCGACGGGCGGCTGCGGGTTTACAACACCATCGGAATGAAGTACACCCACACGAACCTTCTTCTTATCTGCAAGCACGGCTTCAGGTGCCCAGGGTTTGGAGACAAGCTCAGGGCGCGCTTTCCAGGGGCGTGCTGAAAGAATTGTTTTGGTGACGAGCTCTACAATGGCAAGAGTGCGGCCCATTGGTCCAATGGTTCCAACAATAGACTCTGCACCACGTGCGGGCGCAAAGGTGTCAGCATAAGGCAAGCGATTGACGGATGGCTTAAAGCCATACACTCCTTGCATTGATGCGGGTGCACGAATTGATCCGCCAATATCGGTGCCAAGTCCAATGACAGAAGAATGGAAACCTAGTGCGGCAGCCTCGCCACCAGACGATCCACCACAGGTGAGTGTAGTGTTGAATGGGTTCTTAGCAACGCCAAACAAATTTGAGCTTGACTCGAGATGCATCAAAAACTGTGGTTGCACGGTACGCTGGTAGAAAACTGCGCCAGCGTCACTCACAATGTTTGCAATGACAGAAGTATGGTCTGTGACGTTATCAACGAGCGCAGTCAAGGAAAAGCTGTTGCGATAACCTTTGAGAGCAATGTGATCTTTGAGAGAGAAAGGCAGGCCGTGAAGGGGACCTATGGTTTTTCCGTTCTTGGCAAGATAGTCGTCGAGAAATTGCGCTCGCTCGAGGGCGAGCTTTGGCAGAAACTCTGTTACATTGTTGATCAGACGCTGTGCAAGTACTCCAGCGCGAATGTATGCACCGACTGCCTGAACTGCAGAATACTTTTTGCTTGCTAGCTCACTGAGAAGTACAATCGGGTCGGTTTCAATAATTGTGTAGTCGAGGGGTGTGAGATAGTCTTTGGTCAAAGGGGTAACGTTGGTTGGCAATGGGTTTGGTAGGGCGCCATCCAAGAACTTGTTGCCGTCTTCGGGCGAGGGAAAAAGTTTAGCAACTTCTTGCATGGAGGCTGTGCGATAAGCCTGTGCCTTTTCGGCATTGATTTGCCATTGAGCTTTTGTGGGGGCGGTCATAATTGAACAATAATGCGGTTTGTGATGGTTGTAATGGTAGTTTGGACTTCAGAAATGATAATACTGTGAATAGTGTGTGTAATTAGAAATACAATTATTTTAAGAAATCGCCGAGGGGAACAAGGTATAAATATATAAAGGTTTTAAAACAAGATATGACACCAACAGCTATCTCAACTGGTAAGTCACAGGTGGGAAAATTGATAGGTTCGATAACAGCAGATACGGCTTGATTGAGCTCTGGAGTAGCGAGATTCAGTGTTTAAGAGTATCTAGAAAATTGAATTTTTCAAAATATCTGTTTTCCGGATTTCATCTTCCGTTCTATCGGTTTGATTTGATAGAATTGGGTTTTTTGTTGCGAGATAAGATGTAAGCCATTGAAGTGAACTTTGCAATTGGCAGTCTGGCCAGTACTTACTGCCTAAGAGTTTGCGTTTTCCAAAAAATCACGGTTTAATATCAAAAAAACTAGGCGCCTTCAGACACTGAGATACTTGAATAGTTTCAGTTTAGATAACTCTGGAGTCGTTTGTGATTGTTCTTGAATATCTAGAAAAACAGATATTTAAATCGTTGCGATTAGACTTTTTTTTCCTACTGGAAAGTCCAGGTTTGGAAAACAATTAGGATAATGCTGGATTGTGCAGCTGCAAATTATCGGATATATTTTCAATTTACTCCGGGCAAAAAGTAAATGTGATTTAAAAGTATTTTTTCGAGACATTGTTGTTACGTTCCTTTATTGAAAAAAAGAACACATTTTTAATCAAACATTAGAAGAGTGAGTTATAGTTTTTGATTGGGGATTTCATTAGTCTTTTGTCATGATCTATTTTTTTTGAAAATCGTCTAAACCCACATAATGTGGCCATGATGTACACAAGGATCTATGACACGAGCAAAAAGAAAATACATTTTATCCTTGATTTGTTTAAAACTTCCGGGGTTAAGCACAGGTTTTTTTAGTTACTAAGCTTTTCAGGTCGGTTTCCAACCTGACAGTTTTCTTATCGGCGCATAAAGCAAAGGTCTTTATAGTCACGTGGTCGCATCAAGTTACCTTTTTCAGATTAATATCAAGATGAGAGACAGTTTTTAGTCCTTACGAGTTCAATGAAAACCGTTCCCAGCAAGAATAAGTTGGAACTTGACTGGGACTTGATTAGTTGATCTGCTTTTGTTCAAGGAAGTTAAGAATTAACCATAGGAAAAATTGTTTACTGTCTATTAATAGAGCTGTTGATTCATTGTGCAAAGAAAACATTAAGAATACCCCATTGCTAGTTTTAAATTGCACAACTTTGCTAAGGGCGTATCAGTTCGCTTTCCCTATGATTCTAAAAAAAGTGCTGTGATTGCTTGGGTCACAACTAGTCTTAATGATCTCATATTTAATTGAACTTCTAACCACCTGTTACTGATTCTTTTGGAGCCAACTGGTAAGAATGAACAAATTCAAAGAAAGAATTAAGTACTGAGTTGAATTTTGAAACACTTGATAAGTCTTTTAAACGAGTCATGATATGGACCATCTTCATAGATTAGCAAGATTGTGTTTTTTTTTCACACGGAAAAAAAATAAATCTGAATGAAATGAAAGCAAAAACTAAAGTTTCAGTGTCGAGACAATTCTTCAGCCCACCTCAAGTACCCACATTAACCCAACTAAGCATTTCGAGTTATACGGGTTTTTTTACAATGTTAATTGGTTGCCATTAAAATTCCTAAAACCGATTTCTTAATAATGTCATTGTCATCAGAATCAGTTGCACACTCTGATCTCATCAATTTGAGTGGCCCAATCAGCAATACTTGTCATGGAATGATTTATCCACGTGACTCACTGTGTTAAATTGGCCGAGGTAAATATCACGTGTTTTGAATTATCAAAGTCTTGCTTTTGCATAAATCTGAAATTTCCCCATCTTTTTTTTTTACAAGCTCAAGTCATCATCACCGCTCTACCTCTTTTTCCTTTGGCACTTTCTAGTTATCATATCACAACCTAATGGATTATTTACAGTCACAGAACTTGGCGAGATTACAAATTGAAAATCTCATTAAGTCGCTGCGTGCGCCGGATACTACGACACTTTCTTCAACTCAACTAGTGCAGTCATTTATTTATCTTCTGCCGACTCTCAAAAACCCTTTGAACATTTCACTGCTCACAACAGAGGCTCTTTTTTCGCCTGCATTGTTTCCAGATATTGCTAATAATAATGTTGATTTGGATCTAGTTGTTATGCTCACAGAGGGCTTTAAAGCAGCAGCCGACAGAAAATCTTTGATCACAGATCCAACTGTTTCCCCTCTCGACTGGGTTCTTTCAATATACAGGGCTGTCGAGAATCTGACTCCAGCAGAGCAATGGCGGGCGCTGCCTGCTTTGGGTGGTATTATTCTTGCGATTACCAAGTCATCTCCCGATACTGGTAAGAATATTGGCGGTAGCTTAGCGCTGAGCGGATACAAAGTAAAAAAGTTTGAACAGTTGTTTGTCGACTTCATTCATAATACTGTTCATGTTTATCACGATTCAAAACCACAGTCGGACCAATTGGCATCCTCTTTGGTAATTTTATCAGTTATACTGCCGCATCTTGGCGAAGGCCATAAGAAGCAGCTTGGTGCGCATCTGATGCTACCGGCAGCAGTTGATCTCGTCTATACATCAGAGAAGGGTCTTGCCCTGCCGACAGTTTTTAGATCTCTGATTGCTGACCAAAAAAGTACCGCTCTCAACGACAAGCTAAATAAAAACCCGGTATTCAGACATCTTAACTCTCTTTCTTTGCTCATACAGTTTCTCATTCACAACAGTAACCCAACACATGATGTTGATGTGGTTTTTGACGCACTCAGACATATTGTGAATTTTTCTGAGCTGTTAGCTTTAGAATACCAGAATTTAGCGACAAATATTGGTGCTGATGCTGCAACAAATAACAACGGTCTTTGGAGATTTATTAAGTTCTCGCTTTTTTCCCTATCACTATCATTTCAAGGTTATACTAATTGGATGCTTCTCCATATTAACCGAAAGCTTTTCAAAAAATATTCGGTGTCTGTAGCTACGTCAATCATTAAATCATTCTCGAATGTTTATTTTGTGGTAGCGCAAATTAGTCTTTCCGGATTTCCAACGTTTGACTTTGTTTATTATTCGTGTTTAGATATTCTTCTAGATCCTCAATTTGCACACGCTGGTATTTCAGAAACTGCAGCAGAGCTATCAGTTCCATTTCTCAAATCTAAAGAGGATTCGCTTGCTTATATTGATTCAAATCTGGTTAACCGAGGAAGATTAATTTACCTGCTCAACCTTTATGAGCACTTAGTACCTTTACTTCCTTTCAGTGAAGATGAACCGTCAAAAAAAAATAAGACAACTATTGCTAACTCTGTTCTACCATTAGTTACACAGTTGTTAACGCCACCTGGAGGTAATTCAAAAATTACTATAACTTACTTTCAGCCCGTTCTAGAGTCTGCTCACTCTGTTTTTCTTGCAATTGTGTCGACCCCTTCTCAAGCACTTGAAAGAAACAATGGATTTCATGATGGAGACATTATTTTTGATGATCAAAACAAGTTGACTCAAGACAGTTCGACTAATACTCAACGGTACTTGGATGGCAAGGTTCCCGAATATCTTCAAACAGTACTTTCATTGTTTCCTGGAATCCTTTCTCCAAATCAGTTCACCCTGGCTATTACAACAATTGTAAGAGCTTACTCGCCGCCTTCACCATTGTATAGGGTCAACATGAATAGATCAGAGTGGATCTTAGAGCAGATACACAACAAAGCTCAGAATGAGATTCAAGCGGGCATACCACTACCTGCTGAGTTGGGAACCCATGCGCAAAACTTAAATAATAACGGCCAGCCTTCCGCCAACGAAAAAAACGTACAGGTGCCCACTGCCCGTGCGGTTGTTATTAGCTCGCTAATTCATTCTCTTCCTTTTGTGCACATTACGCTACTTGAAAATTGGCTCAACAAAGTTGTCAAGCTCATTCAACAGCCAGACAGTTTGGACAAATCAAAGCTTGGGCCGGCATACAAACTAGAACAAGAGTATCTCGAAACAGACTTGTTCCAGATGATCTCAGAAGAACTGGAGCAGTATAAATCGACAATAGGCATAAAATGGTGGTACAAAGCAAAGCTATAGTTATATGTAACTTAGGACAAACTTTACCTTAAATTAACAACTGAATTTTTTTACATGTAAGTTTCGACCCATCTGTGTTGTCAGGTTTTTACAGAGATATGATTTCTGCTTTAAGCTTTAATCAGTATGATGATTCGGAAAAACTCTAAAAGCCCTAACTCATGAACGTGATTCACTCTAAACCATTTATCCCAAAACCCTACCCTTGCCCAACAAAAACTTTTCAGTATAAATATTTCGAAACTTCCAAATTTTTTGTACTTTTCTTCTTTTTTTTTTTCCTCAAGCGACGTACTTCATAGGATCATTTCTATAGGTCACGTCCTCATCAGTCTCTTTTTCAAGAGCCTTCTAGATCAACTTGGTTGATGAGGTATTTTCCCTGCACACTCTAGAGTGAGAAATAATATATGGTTGTTTGGCATTTGGCCTTGTGTCATTGCCAATTCATGTTTTTACCTTCTTAGTTGGCTACGTTCTTCGGAACTAGCCTAGGTTTAAGTGAGGTGCGATGATCTCGACCCTTTGCATGTACTTCTTTGGAAGGGGTGGATTGGGTGAGTGTGTATGGTAGTCTGACAAGTTTCTCTATAGTTATTTTATGTATCTTAATAAAAAGTCATTGAGGAAAAACTATTTGTATTTTACCTGGAAGTTCTCTAACACAAATCTGAGATCTTCAACATTTCAACAGTATAAACTAATCAAAAGTGTGGTTATATAGAGGGACTTAACTTCTGTTATTTTCTTAACATCAAAGTGGCACTCGATAGAAAATCAGTTTATTGTCCTTAGATAGATAGAAAATCAGTTTATTGTCCTTACATCAAAAAAGTTACACATACAA
>JAKVQX010000086.1:0-36731 GCA_030463015.1 Geotrichum citri-aurantii
ATAATAATAATAATAATAATAATAATAATAATAATAATAATAATAATAATAATAAAATAAATTAATTTTTTTTTTGGTACAAAATATTAAACCATGATTCTTGTCCCTTTTTTGTTCATTACCGTAGCTGCTATTGTTCTTTATCAATTTGATTAAAAGTGTTTCAAAAATTAATTCAATAGAGAAAAAAAAAAAAATTAAAAACATCCAATACAAGTAAAATACATACAGGTTTAATGTATTCAACAAAACCAGTTTATGTTTTTTGTTTTAAGTATTTTTTTATGTTTACTTTTCTCTTTTTCCTTAATTTTTTCTCCTTCTCCCCTTCCTCTTTTTCCTCATCCCTTTTCTACTTCCTCCCCACAGCCAGCTACCTCCATATATTTGCTGTCCATCGCCAGTCTTCTTAAAGATATCCTTATTTATACCCGCTCCATTCTTTGTCTTCCGATTATCTTTAAAAAGTTTTTGCAAAGATGATGAAAGGTTGGACCAAACGAGTATGTATAGTTTCCTTTTTTTCCCCTTTCCCAATGCACCAGTGTTTTAATTATCGACACTGTCGTGTGTGACTATGAGTGTGTCATTAAACTCATTGTTTTTTGGGTTTCTTGTCCCCTTTGCTCACAACACATGAAACTTTGAAGACTATATTGGGAAATCTCAATGGCTATAAAATAACATCATTATTAATCAACTAACAAATAGATTTCACAGTTGAGCAGATCTAAAAGCCACTCTGATAAAAACTCAAAGAAAAAAGATGTCGATAAGAAATCATCCTCTTCTTCTCTGCGCTCGGAGTCTTCGTCTCAGTCGCTTAAGAAAGATAGCAGAAAGGAAGAGGTAAAAGATAGAAATTCCTCGTCAGACTCGTCACCAACATCATCCCAGAACAGTTCCATCAATGGCAGCAGCATCGGGATCACCAACAGTTCAAACGCTACCACCGCTAACGGCAGTTCTGCCGTAAACAATGGCAACAATAACAACGCTCCTACGTCTATTTTTAATGACGTGCACACGACAGCAACCCAGCCTAATTCTACACAACAGCAGCAGGATATTGCTTCAAAATCTATGCTTCTGCATTCGTCTGCTAGTAATATCACCCCTGAATCCAGAAACTGGAGTGGTGCTGACCCTACAGCTAACAGCAATGGGGTACCTCAGGTTGTTGTCAGCCCTACCGGCCACGCACTGCCTGGTTCGACAGAGACAATGCCCCAGGATCTTGATGTTCTTGGCTATGCGTCAAATGGCCAGTCTCAACAGCCACGTCTCTCTTTTGAGCGCCACGGACTTGATGGTATCAAAACTCCCAAACGACACAACTCCTCGCGGTTCGAAATCTCAGAAAAGCGCGAGCTCATTATGCTTCCGGATTTCACGCAAGTTCCTGCTAAAGACAGAAATGACCTATTTTTTAAGAAGATCGAACAGTGTACCGTCATGTTTGACTTTAATGATCCCTCCTCCGACATTATCGGAAAGGATATCAAGCAGATTGCTTTAAGCGAGCTTCTAGACTACTTTTCGACCCAAAATGTTGTCATCACTCAGCAGATGTACTCGGTAGTTGTCAATATGTTTGCAAAAAACATTTTTCGCCACATCCCGCCTCCTGTGAATCCCATTGGTGATATCTACGATCCTGATGAGGACGACCCAATCTGCGAGGTCGCCTGGCCTCACATGCAATTAGTCTACGATTTCTTTCTTAAATTCATTGAGTCCAGTGATTTTAACCAGGACCTTGCTAAGCGCTATATTGACTACAAGTTTGTCCAGAATTTGATTGATTTGTTTGATAGCGAGGACCCACGTGAAAGAGATTGCTTGAAAACAACTTTACATAGAATTTATGGTAAGTTCCTAACTCTCCGCTCATTTATGCGCCGTGCTTTCAACAACGTCTTTTTCCGGTTTTTGTATGAGACTGAGAGATTTAACGGTATTCCTGAGCTATTGGAGATTCTGGGAAGTATTATCAACGGGTTTGCATTGCCGTTAAAGGATGAGCACAAGATCTTTTTGAGCCGTGTTTTGATTCCTTTACACAAAGTCCGGTCACTTGGGCTCTACAACTCGCAGCTTTCGTACTGCGTAGTTCAATTTCTAGAAAAAGATCCCTCTTTGACTGAAGAGGTTGTGATGGGTTTGCTGCGCTACTGGCCCAAGGTTAACAGTTCGAAGGAAGTCTTATTCCTTATTGAGGTTGAGGAATTCTTTGAAGTCATGGAACCCCATGAGTTTGTCAAAATTCAGATTCCGTTGTTTGTGCAATTGGCCAAATGTATTTCAAGTCCGCACTTCCAAGTTGCTGAGCGAGCGCTGCACTTTTGGTCTCATGAGTATTTTTGTAGTCTTGTCGCGGAGAATTCAGAGACTATTTTGCCCATTATTTTCTCAGCACTTCACGAGAACTCGACAGCGCACTGGAACCAGGCCATCCACTCGATGATTTATAATGCAAGTAAGCTGTTTATTGACACGAACCCGGGGCTCTACGACCATTGCGCCATTTTATATAGACAAAGTAGGGAGACTGCAGAGTCCCGGGAACTACTGAGAAAGGAATGCTGGAAAGCACTGGAACAGCAAGCTAAACTAGAAGATACCGAGATGACAACACCTAGTTCCCACCCCACAGCAGCAGTCTAAATAATAAAAGGGTGCTGCAGCGGCCCCAATCTTTTAATCTGTCATTAATTTGCTTTCTGGTCTTTTTGTATTGTTGTTTGTTTTTTTTGGGTATATTTTAATTTTTTCTGATTATTTCTATTTTATTGAATTTTTATTTTTTTTTCTGTATCATTTCTTTATTGTCATCATAAAAGCATGTATACGAATTCAAAGCTCTCCAAGTGCTAGAAGCATATTAGTATAAGTGAAAATTCCTTGAATGGTCGTTGCAGTAGATGGAAATATTTACCGTTGTTTTTTTTTTTCATCGTGAAAAAAACGGCCCTGAAATTTTTCCTAACCCTCATTAGTTTACTTCTTTTTAAGAGATGAAAAGTTTAAAGTCCCAAATCCAATGTCAATAAGGGCTCAATAACTATTTCAATACGCTCGCCTCTTTTTAGCCGAAACGCCAAATAAACACACTACAGCTCAACTTCTACATAGCGATGGGCAAAAACACCGACAAACTTTTTGTTACTCACTCTGAGTGGAGCGGTAGTGACCTGCACTCTGCAAGCGGTGGCAAGATCAACAACAGCAAAAAACTTGCGCTGTCAAAGCAAGCTACAGCGCTGCCGTTCTGGACGTGCAGTGTCAGTCAACAGCCAATTGACCCTGGCTGTGGTGTGTGCGATCTAGAAGGCCATGTGTTTGACATCAAGAATGTTATGCCTTTTGTGATGCGTCAAGGTCTCAATCCCGTCACGGGTAAACCGTTAGCGCGAGCAGATCTTATCAAGTTAAAACCAACAACAGATGAGAGCGGCGACAACGGCACGGGCAGCCCGGGATATGTGGACCCGGTGACACTAAAGCAGTTTCAGCGATTGACTGATGCTGTTGTAATACGTCCAACAGGTCAGGTATACTTTGCATCGACTGTGCGTGACATGTGCCTGAAGTCTGGCAATCTCGTTGATCTCGTCACAGACGAGCCTTTTAAGAAGGAGGATGTGATCAAACTAAAGGGTGGCGTCGGTGTTCTGCAAAAGTCTGAAGTCGTACTAAAACGCGAGCGCGAAGAGCAGCAAGAGAAGAATCAGCAACGCAAGCGGCTGCGGCAGGACAAGCAGGCAGAGGAAGATATCAATGCCAATAGCAAGGCTCTCAGCAATACGCACACGACACACCACATGGCTTCGTCGGCTACTTCAACAGCAATATCGCTGGAAACTACCAGCAAGTTTGAGACAATTCCACTTGAGCAGCTGTTACGGCCCAAACGATTTCTGGGACCTGGGTATGCTGTAATCGAGACTAACTTTGGCGAGCTAAACGTCGAGCTCTATAGCAAGTACTCTCCCAAGGCAGTGTATAACTTTATCTACCTCGCACGCCAAAACTATTACAATGGCACGATTTTTCATCGCAATATTAAACATTTTATGATCCAAGGCGGTGATCCCACTGGTACGGGGCGTGGTAGTTCGGACACGACACGCACGGCGTTTAGCGACCAGCCTTTTAAAGATGAGACCAATTCACCATACAAGTTTGACGCTCGGGGGCTGCTGGCTATGGCGAACAAAGGCAAGAATACTAATACGAGTCAGTTTTTTGTCACTTACGGCAGTCACCTTAACCATCTTGATGGCAAGCACACCATCTTTGGGAAAGTTGTAGGCGGTATTGGGATTCTCGATGATTTGGAGCGCGTACCGGTAGACTCTGCTGACCGCCCGCGCAAGAGAATCGAGATTGTTGATGTGCGCGTGCTTGTAGATCCGTTTGAGGAGAACGAGAAGAATGTAACTGGAAAGGTTCTGGAAGATGATTCGCCTTGGCTGAAGAAGTCGACCGTATCGGGGTCCTCAGCTGTAGGAAAATACCTAAAGCCCTCTGTCGCGCCTGTCAGTGATGTTGCGAGTACTTCGATCGCTGATGCTGAAGAAACCAAGTGGAAGATACGCCAGAAAAATAAGACGAGCATTTCTAAGAGTTCATTTGCTGGCTGGTAGTCCTCAAACATCATTAGCCATTTTTAATAACAGTGACTAGTAAATAAAAACAAATATATTTATATGATATGTACAAAAATTAATCTCTATCCTCGATATCAAGAAAAAAAAAAAGAAAAAAATAAGAGATAAATTCCAAATAAAACAAACAATAGTAAAAGACATTAGCAAACGCAAGTTTATAGATCAGACTTATTTCTTCGTAGACTTGGGTCTGTCAGAAACTTGCGAAGACTCAAATGCGGTCAAAGATGCCAGGGCGCTGGCCTTCTCAGACTCAAGAGAGTTGAGAATGTTGGTGAGCGGACTCTGGCGAACAGCAGATGCAGACTTGAGAAGTGACTTGTTAGAAGGCTTGATGGTCGGCGCAGGAGAGTCCTGGTAGTAGCCTCTGTTTTCAGGGTCTCTGTAGTATTCGATGTGCTTTCTAGCAATAGGCTTCGCGCGGAGGGGGATACGGCCGAGACGACGGAGAGTGGCCTCAGGGTGCACAAGTGTGTTGAGACCAAGCTTGGTGTAGTACTGAGCGGTAAATGAGCCACCGACCTCTTCGATTCTCTGCAGCGCGTGTCTTGAGATTTTGGACGCCGAGATGGTAACGGGTTGACGCAGCTTTTTGGCACCGCCGCCGATGATCTTGACACCACCGCCAGTGACCTTCCGCAGAATACCGGAATCAAAAAAGTGTTTCATAGTAATCGGTTGACTAACGTCGATGCGGTTGTTGTCAATGTGGTGCTGCAGCTTGTCGAGGTTAACGTACTGAGGCTGCTCGACGTGCGACTTGAAACCACGCTTGGGGAACAGCTTGAAAATAGGAGTTTGACCACCCTCAAACCATGACTTAATCGAGCCTCTGGCCTTCTGACCCTTCTGACCGCGGCCGGAAGTCTTACCGTGTCCGGAACCGGGACCTCTACCAAGACGCTTCTGGTTCTTCTGCGCACCAGGCGCATCGCTCAATCGGCCCATCAGCGCAAGACCCCGCGAAAACACAGCAGGTTGCTGCTGTGCCTGCACCTTGGCAAAAACAGCAGCAGTATTGACACCAAAAATCTTACTGGCAAACATCGTTTGTCGTTTGTTGTTTGTTTGTTCTCTTACTGCCTTTGTGGTAGAGAAAAATGAATTGGTGAAAAATTGTACAGTAAAAATATTTTTTGGTGGTGAAAAAAAAGTTGGTTTTCCAAGATTGTGGTTGGTTGATCCAACCCTAGCCCAATTTTAAATCTTAAGTTGTAGGTCATAATTAAGGCTGGTAACATTAGCGATAGGCTGGTGACAAAAACTAGTTTTTTTTTTGTTTGTTTTTTTGAGAGCATTGACCATGGCAAAATCTTAGCTACTCATCTAAATTTATTTTTGAACCTGTCATAATTTTAGCTATAACCAGTTCATGGAATTTCTGTAATAGGTTGTTGTTGTTTTTTTTTATCTAGAGCCTACAACTTTAGTTACGGGGTGTTTGCGGGGGCCGTCGGCAGCTTGGGTTGGGTTTTTACAGACTTGGTACTTGTAAAAATCAGAAACCACTATTAGCTAATGTGAAACACAAAAAACATTTGAAATTTACTTAAAAAACAAAGACAGAAATTTCATGGTTAGTGTAATTTCTCTTGAGGTACTTGTTGCAGTAAAAGGATTGTAACTTTTGATTTATTTTTGTCATTGAATCAATGTTCTGTTTCCAGTTTTAGATTGCCATGGCCTGTGAAAACCTAATATTGGTAAAAAAATAAAAATAAAAAAAGAAATTTGACAGTTTACAAATTGTGATATTTGTTTGCAGCATTTCATCATTTCAAAAGTTTTGAAATGGCTTTGTATCTATACATCAGAGACTTCAGTTTTCAATAGTGGTAGACTTTTCATGATTAAATCTACTAGCAAAAAGAAATTGTAATTATAAAAGTTCAGGATATGTTAAAATAGATAGATTGATGTCAAATAGTGCGACAAAAAATTATTTATAAACTGACGGAAGCCAAAGTTGCAGTGCACCTTCATTTTGCTCTGTTATGAAACCCTTTTTTTTTGATAATAAGTTGAAAAGGTTTTTATTTAGCAGTAGACTAGTTTAAGTACTTTAACCATATTTAGCACTGAAGTTTGTTTTGGATAAAATGGTAGGGTCAGTGGTTTTTATCATTAGTTTTTTGTGCCTGTAGCTGATTACAAGTTACATAAAGAGGACGATATTTTATTAATTGCTCTCTCATTTTGCAGAGGTCTGCGCCGTTCTTTCTAGTTTTATTTTGTATCGCTCTGATTGTGCTATACTCTCTACAAACTTGATATGTGGGTCAACTGAAACTCACCAAAATCACCACTGCAGAGTACTTGTTTCATAAATGGTACTGCTGTGGCATGTTTTTGGCCATATTATAAGTTAAACAAAAGTATCGTTATCGTTCAAGGTTTATTCAATGAAAGGTTTTACTACAGCTTTAAACCTTTTTTTTTGTCATGATATAATTTTTTTGTAGTCGCTAAAAATATTTTAAACATGGCCAACTATTTGATAAAGTTACTTTGGGTATGGTTATCTGGCAATTCCCTAGAATTCATATTCCAGAGTAGTAGAGCATTGAATACTTAGCCCATCAGCTGAAACCTAATACATGTACAGTTAAAAACATAGATATTATATTCTGCAATTTGCATCCTTGAATCTTGAACATTTAAGATTAGTGTTTTCCTAAGAATAATTGTTCTTCAAGCAGATAAAACCAATATAGGATCGCTATTTTACCAGCATTAGACAGTAAGCACGTGTATATGAACAAGTTTTTAGCCGATCTCTTTCTTCATAGTCCCTAAAAAGATTTTTTTTAACTAATTGTTACATTGGACACTTTGTGAGATTTTTTTCATTAGAAACTCTTCCGTTTCCATACTGCTATGCAGTCACTATTTTCTTCATTTTGGCATGCGAACCTAAAAAAGGTCGCTTGCAAATAGTCCAGAAAAGAAAAGCCGTATGATTGGAACGAAACTAGACTGACTAGCCTAGCAATAATTATAAACTGAATTTTGTTATCTAGATTTAAATATGTCATTAGTGCTGATTATGTGTAAAGCTCATGTCAGAAGGTTGAAGTGAAGAGCTCTTTAAAGACGTAGAACCTATTAGTGCAAGCTTCGCATTTAAGGGTTTCTGAAAAAGTTAAGCTTTTTTTTTCCCTTGATTCAAAAGTCCAATAAACTCTTTGTGAGCTTTGTCAGTTTGGGTAAATTTCAGTTATTAAGAAGCATGCTAGCCCTAGGCAGTGATAAGGTACTGCACCGATGATGATAGACTGAATAACTGCATCTAACGCATATCTTTTAAAAGCACTTGAGCTGACTGCATTTAATTCAACAAAAGCTTGATGACAAATTTACCTTTGATAAAAACCCCAATAATGTCCCTGGCCTTTTTTCTTGTAGAATACGAAAATGATGCTTTAATTTCATCAAAGCATATGGGTCGTGTAATTGAGGCTTTTCAAACATTTTAAAAGTTTGTTTTTTCCCAGAAGCAAGATCCCGGTCCAGAAGCAGGCTCAACTTAGTCAAACCAACGATAATTAATTTTTTCTTAATTGCATGTCTCATAATAATATCAATATTAATAGACGCCAGGGTCCAGTACGTTCAATAACGCACTTGTATCTGTAAGTACGGAAATCTAGAAAAGCCGGAAATCTCCCATGAGCCGTAAGACCCTTTCGTTGACAAGGTCCTGCAAGCTAGTTCTAACCAGGTTAGTAGAGCCTGAAATGTATCAGTTTTAGTGATTCAGTAGTTGTCTGCTAGGATAAGAAAACGTACTCAAGACTGTCTACAATTTGCACTAGCTATCTTCTCTTAAAACGAGTTTCTATCCCAGCATAAAGAGCAAAAGGTTTTTTTCAAATTGAATAGCTCTAGAAGTTTTTTCACTGGCAAAAGGTAGATAGATAGAAAATCAGTTTATTGTCCTTACATCAAAAAAGTTACACATACAAAAAGATAATAACAAAAGATATACAATTGGCAAAAGGTATAACGTGAAATTTTTAGTCGCTTGATTTTCTATCATTAACTACTCTACAACACAGGCCTTAATTTTTTTTTGGTTTCTGGCAGTCAATTTTACAAGTTTGTTTTGGTTTAAGTTTTAAGCACACTGTAGTTTGTTTGCTTTTTATTTTACTCCCCGATCCAAAAATGAGGTTAGGATTGACAAATCAATATCTTTCTTTTTACCCGTAAGGTTAATATTTTTTTCAATTCTTAAAAGAGCTTCGGTAAAATGATAAGGATTCTAATTTTTTAAAATCTTAACATGACTTTTTAATTAAAGCTCCTTGTTTGGGTTTTACAGTGTCTATCTATGTTATCAGCCTATCAAGAGTTCAGTGTTTCCAGGATTTCTTATTATACATGAAATCATTCATGTTAATACTGTTATCGGGTTTTTTGGAGAAATAACCACTGATTATTTTGGCTTCATTAAACTCCAAAACTTGGGATGTGTAATTTTTTTTTTTCTAGTGGTTAAAACAAGACAAAACATTTTTTTTCCGAATAATTTTTCTTTTCTATTTCTGTCTAACTCTCAAACTTCTGGGGCAATAAACTAATGGCGCGATGTTCTTAAACACATGCCAAGTTTGTAAAGAATTTGACGCCAGCGAAGCAAAAATAAGTGTAAAGCTGATTGACGCAGAGCCGTGAAGTGAGCCTTTTTAAAAAGCTTAACTTTTGATATACTTGGATTTTTGTAAATTTGATTTTTTAATGTTGTACTCTATTTTCAATAGTCCATTTACCAGTAACAGAATAAATTGCCATGGTTAATAAGATCAGCAGCAGTTCATCATTCGCTGTGCACTTCTAAGCGGCACAATAAGGTTTTTACGAGAGGCATTTAATTATGCGGACTGATAAATCAGTATCGTAGTGGCTGTCAACTCCTAAAAATTGTAAAAGATAATTTTAAGAATTTTTAACTGGGAAAAAATTAACAACACAAAATCTTTTGTTGTTGAATTTTTCACAGAGAAGTCCCAGTTTAGTTTGGGGTTAGCGTAGGGTCAGCCACTACTAAAAATTATCGAGAATTAAAATGTTTCCAAAATTTTGGCAAAATTATTTAGTTTTCAATATAATGCCATTGATTCGCAACTAAATAGTTTTGTCAAGTTACATTAATTTAGGTTGATAATGTGTTGCGTGGTTACCACTTGCTGCATAAAATCTTGACATCTATTTTGAACACAAAATGAACTAAAGAGCTTTGGGCAAGTGTGCAAGACAGGTTCATACGCCAATTAATCGCAGCTTGCTTTTTCCCGGGTTTTTTTTTTAAGCTGATTTGATGAGTATCGTCACTTTATTATTGTAATGTTGACAATGACTTTTATTCACTCTCTTAGCATGTTTTGTCATCTGGCGGCCAAATCACTGATAGACCATACATTTTATGGTGATCTGTCTATTGTCCTTAAAAAAATACAGTTCATATAAAATTTATCTTATGGTTTTTAAACCAATATTTTAACGTCAGTTATATTCACAGCGTAAAAAAATTTTATGAGTATTTGTTGCCGAGTTATAATTAACTTTGTTCACTTTATTCAAATGCAAATCAGTATGTACATCTGGTTTGGTTTGCATCAAAGCGTTTCTTATCAATAAAAACCTTGGAAATTTTTGAATTTAATCACATATTTACATTGAAAAGAGACGGCATCTTTGATACTGTGGATACACAACCCAAAAACTGGCAGACCGAGCTGTTGCTGTATCAATTTTTTTTCAAAAATTTAAAGTGCTTCTAGTCCACTGTGAATTTTCAAATTAAAGCCTTTAGTTTTATGAACAAAAAACTTTTAGTTGGGCTGGTATCATTCTTTTTTTTAACATGAGCTTTTTGTTTTTTGAGAAACATTAAAAAAATTTTGCGGAACTTTTTGCTGTTAACAAACGAGCGCCGTCCAATTTTTTTTCATGTACTTTCGGTTATACATGGAATTTTTACCCGAACTAGTGTCCAAAAATCCCTAAATTTTAAAAAAGTGGTAAAAATACACATACATTCTTGATTTTTAGCTGTAAAATGTTTTATAGATGGCATTTCTAACTCGAGGCCGTGCCCTTTTTGCTCAAACAGCGTGTTTAAATTTTGAAAAAAAAGTTTTTGCAAAAATATATATTCACCATCACATTCGCCTTTCGAATTAAATTTTTTTTGCTGAAGTTAGGAGGGAGTATCTACACTCTTTTCTGGTCGCTTGACTTTTTCTAAAAAAATCCATCAACAATTTTTAGAAGCTAGAATGACTCTAAGTATACATCAGCATTGATTTGACTGTTTGACAAGCCGACCTCGAGAATATTGGAGTGCAGTGTTACACTCTCAATTTTGTGGTGATTCTATCTATTTTAACTAGCTTGACAGCTATTACTAAATGACTCTAGTAAATTTAGTTTAGTGTCAAACGTCTCAAAATGCTAAATGCTGACTGTCGGTACTAGAAATCCATTCGAAGTTTCGCCTGTTACTTGTTTGGATTTTTTTATTTTTTTATTTTTAACCTTCTTCTGGTGACGTCTAGACTCGACTGGAATGTTTTATTTGCCACTTGCGTTCGGAATTAAGATAAAAGCTGTGGTAAAAGCACTGAAACTTCAATATCATTCACTAGCTCTTTAAAAATTCATCTCTAACAGCATTTCCAAAACAGACACCTGTCACAAGACCTCCTTTAAACATTGATTGTCTATTTTTTCCCCCTAAAGTACCTTGCAACACGGTTTACATATTCAACAACTGTTTTTCTTGGGCAACGGTCTTGGCCTCAAAGCTTAAATTGCCGGGAGTACCTTCATTAAAATTTAACCTGTTGCTGTCAATGGTCATCGACTCAGAATTGGTGCCAATTTTTCAACTTGTAAAAGAAAAAAATTTTCATGGGCCTTTAGCGCTCTTGGCTAACCTGGGCCCAGCCTAAGAGAAAGCTTAATTTGTTACCATCAAAAAGTTTTTTTTTTTTTGCCTAAAGAATATAGAAAAAAAAAAAACACACGGCACTAAAAAAAGAAACTTTACCTGTTTTCTCACGGAACTGATGAAAGTTTTACGGAATTTTCGTTAAACTATTCCGCCCAATCACTGAGAGTTTCCAATAGATTGCCATTATTAATTTTAGTAAATTATTGTTATGTTTCATGTGGCCAATTAAATTTTGGGCGTTTTTGAACCGTTTTTTTAGACTTTCTTAGATTGGAAGTGGACTGCTAAACCTAAAAGTGCACATCTAAAGCAAACTTTCGGAAAAAAATATCCTTTTCAGGCACATACTAACCAAATTTGGTTGTTGAGGCAAGAAAAGCAAGCATGAAAATTTTTCAGCTCTGTCCTAGTAATAACTCGTGATTTGCCTAAAATGTCATTATTACAAAGAATCCATAGAAATTCACAATTTCATCATACGTTGAATAAATTTCTATACTATAAAGGGAACAAACTTTGTAGTTGTTATCTCAAAGCCATCGGAACTTAAATCAGTCATGAGTGCAGAGTGTAGGTTGTGAAAAAAAAAAGACTGTTTTATCAAGCTTAACTGCTGACGTATTCATTTAGTAAATCGTGTTGCAAAGGTGCTAAAAAATGAACGGCACCAATCAGCAAGATAGCTAGAGTTGTTTTTACCTTTCATGAACAAATGCATGCGATTTGCATCATAAAGGTAGTTTATACTTCATCCAAAACTACGTGTCTTATCTGTTCCGCTTATTTTTAAAAAGTTAGCTTCATTTAGGCTTTAAGCTTGGCCTTTAGACTCAAATATTTTGTCACCTTACATAAATTGAAAAACATAAAGCTGTACAAACTTTTCTGGCTTTTTCTGTTGTTAAAAAATTTGAATTTTATTCTTATTTTTGGCAGTTCGGACGTCACTGATTGATCATAGCATCTAATTAGACTAGCACGCCATATAAAAGGCGAAAATGGCAGTCAGCAATTTTTACATCTTGACAGCTTTTATAACTGAAAATTTTGCACAGTCTAGTGAAAAATAAAAAAACCTCATTTTTTTTCTCAAAGTAGAAACTTTGTGGCGTTGAAAACATTGGTTTTGCAAGAATTTGGTCAATAATACTTGGAAAAATAAGAAAAAAAAAAAAAAAAAAAAAAGGTTATGATTTCACTCTAAACACTAACGTGCAGCTTAAAAGCTTGTTTGAAAGTTTTGTTTTTTCTCCATCTACTCTCTGCGCTAACCATTAACCATAATTAAACTTAAATATAACCAGACTTTTAAAAATTGTTTTGTGAAAAATACTTTTAGGGTACACTCAATATCGGCCGTATCTCTCTCTCTCCTCTTCCTTTTTAGTGTTCTTCAGAGTAATTCAAAAAGCCGATAGGACATATCAAATTTTTTGGGTTTTTCATTCCTTTTTAACGGAACTTTGGGTAATCGTCTACCTGGATTGTAATCTTCACACTTCCGGCGGAAAAAACATTGTCTTTTTTTTAAGAATGAATTATAAAAAGACTTAAAATCCCCTATTCTGCCATTTATTTTTTTTCCTATCATCTCACCATTGCATTATACAGTATTTAACATGACTGATAGTACCACAGAAAAAATCGACGCTATTGAGAAGGTTCCTAGCATCGAAAACCAGTTCGGCACTGAAGAAGTTTACAACGGAAAGAATGAACTTCTTGGCTATGCCCCCACGGAGGAAGAACTAGCCACCTTGAGAAAGGTTTCCGACAGTCTTCCCATCGCCGCTTGGTCTGTCGCCATCGTGGAGCTTGGTGAACGTTTCACCTACTACGGTATCACTGGCCCTTTTCAAAACTACATGCAGAATAAACGTGGTGGCCTGCGTCCCGGTGCCATCGGTCTCGGTCAGCAGGGCTCTTCAGCTTTGTCTTACTTTTTCCAATTCTGGTGTTACGTGACCCCCATTATTGGTGCTGTCATCTCGGATAACTACTGGGGCAAATACAAAACCATCAGTGTTTTCTCTGGTGTCTACGTTGTTGGTATTTTGATTCTTTTCCTTACTTCTCTCCCCGTCGCTATTGACCATAATGCTGCTCTTGGTGGTCTCATTGCTGCCATGATTATCATTGGTCTTGGTACTGGTGGTATTAAGTCAAATGTCTCTCCTCTTATTGCTGAGCAGTACACTGTCACTAAGCCCTACGTCAGAACTAATAAGAACGGTGAGCGTGTTATTGTTGACCCCTCCACTACCATCCAGTCTATTTTTATGATGTTTTACATGTGTATCAATGTTGGTTCTCTTTCTGCCATTGCTACTACAGAGATGGAACTTCATATTGATTTCTGGGCTGCTTATTTGCTTCCGTTCTGCTTTTTCTTCATTGCTATTGCCTCTTTGATCCTTGGCAGAAATCACTACGTCAAGCGTCCTGCTATGGGCTCTGTTATTCCCAACGCTTTTAAAGTTATTTTCATTGGTGCTAAGAGTGGTTTTAAGCTTGATGCTGCCAAGCCCTCCGTTCGCAGAGAGTCTGGTGGTTCTGAGGTTGCCTGGTCCGACTTGTTTGTTGATGAAGTTTACCGTGCTCTTCTTGCTTGCAAGGTTTTCATTATTTACCCTGTTTACTGGGTTGTTTACGGTCAGATGATCAACAACTTTGTCTCCCAGGCTGGTACCATGGAGACTCACGGTATTCCCAACGATATTATGCAGAATATTGATCCTATTGCTGTCATCGTTTTCATCCCTATCATCGAGCGCATTGTCTACCCCTATCTTAGAAAGATTGGTATTCCCTTTAAACCCATCACCCGTATTTTCTTTGGCTTTATCTTTGCCGCTATCTCTATGGCCTATGCCGCTATTGTTCAACATATTATTTACACTAGTGGTCCCTGTTACGAACATCCTTTGACGTGCCCTGCATCCGAAAACGGTACCATTCCTAACCATGTTCATGTTGCTATCCAGACTCCCGCCTACTTTTTCATTGCTCTTTCTGAAATTTTTGCATCTATTACTGGTCTTGAATATGCCTATACTAAGGCCCCTTCTAACATGAAGTCTTTCATTATGTCCATGTTCCTCTTCACCAACGCCATTGGTTCCGCCATTGGTATTGCTCTTTCTTCTGTTGCCGTCGATCCCAAGCTCATGTGGATGTACGTTGGTCTTGCCATTTCCACCCTAATTGCTGGTATCCTTTTCTGGTTCTTGTTTAAGCAGTACAACCAGGTTGAGGAAGAGCTCAATGCTATTGACGCCGACTACAACACTGAGGCCATTAAAGCTACTATGGCTAAGGTCGACGAGGAGGCTCTCAAAGACCATTAAACTAATACATAAATAAATGTCTATTGAGACACTCATGAGACTTTTTTTGTTGACCTTCTTTTTGTTTTTTTGTAATTAATGTAACAACAATAGTAATGATTTTATAGATGTTAAACTTTTTGTCCAGAAAAAATGTAATGATAATATATCAAGTGTGCAAAATGTCCACTAGTTAAAGTTTTAACACATCTGTGTCCTGACAATTTAGATTTTACAAAGAAAAAACTGGAAGCTTGAGCTCAGAATTGAAGTCCAGTTCAAGTATATATTTGGGCGTGACACGTGCCAAGACTAAGTGACAATCGGCTGCATCTTGCGTGAAAGCTTGGCTATCTTTGTATCTCTGTATTGCTTCTTAACCTTAAAAGATGACTTTGAACCCTGGCAATAAAGGCTCAAAGACAAGAATTTTTTACTTAAAAAATAATCAGCACAAGCCACTTCATTATGAATTCGGCATGATTTTCTGTTCACATCGGCACGGCGCTACCTTAAAGCACAAAAATATTGTAGCACACTATACGGCGCCGTGCCACAAGTAGTCTGTCTAAATTTCAACATTTGATTTGCTTCCGCTGTTGCAGAAGAAGTTTTTTCAATAAATTACAAGCATGGTGCAAATAAATATCTTTCTAGATGATTGCAAATATTTTAAATGGGGGTAACGGTTTGAGAAACGGAAGAATTAACTAAAAAAAAAAAAAAGTAAAAAAAAAAAAAGTGAAAAAATTTTGCCATTCAAAGATTTATAGTTTTCTTCCGCCAAGCATTGGGGCCAAGCTAAAATAAATTTTAACAAAAAAAAAAACTTACAGTAGATGTATTCGGCGGATGCAAACATGTAACCTAAACTAAGCATAGTACAATCTATACTTTTTGATAGAGCTTATCTATTGTAAGGGTTTTTGATCAAAAGCCATGATACCGTATATTTGCATGAGGCTGAATGTCATATGTTTCTTTTAAAATCAAATGCCGTTTAAGAAATCTATGAGCCGTTTAGATGTACTCATATTTCACTCAAAATTCAACGGCGCTAGATGGGTAGGTTTTCTGTAGTTGAGCCACCCTCCAAAATTGTTCACTCATCTTCCTTACATCAAAGACGGTGCCGTTTGCTTTTTTAATTCAATTTTTACAAGTGATCGGAAATTTGTTTTAATTCCCGACAAAAAAATGCATACTGAAAGTTTGAAACTATTTCTTCAATAGGTTTTCCTGTTTCTTGTTACAGATAAAAAACAAATAATCTAATGTGCTTAATGGGTTTTTTCATTTGTTCTTTTTTTTTAAGCGTCAGGACCCTAAATTTGACATAAACCAACATGTACAGTATACGGCAAAGACTCATGAGTCATTGGGTTACTTCATAACGGTTTTCAGATTAATTCTTGAAGGTTATGCGCAGACATTTTTTATACCCACCGAGTGATTAAGCAGCCTCCCAATTCAGGAGTTGATAGTCAGGACCCTTGTGTTAAAGTCCGGCTTTTTCAAACAAACAAATAAACATTAAGAGGTTAAAAAAAAAAAGAAAAAAAAATAGTTCTCAATTATAAACTATTAATTTGACATTTATGGAGGTATTTCTACAACTAAGTTATTTTTAAAAAAGAAATTGGTCAAATTTTGTTTGTTGGCTCTTGCGTCATGGACATAAAAGGTGCTACATCTGGGGCTAGCTCCAAGAAGTTCAGATTCAAGGCTCTTTTTTTGTCTCTATTCTAGGGAATGTAATAGTCTGTCCAGCACAACCAACGTCTTACATACTGGAGCAAAATTTTTACCCCATGATAGATTTTTTTTTGTTGGTGATTAGCAGCTTGAACCAGGTTTCACGGTCCTATATAACAATACACTCTTTTATAGCCACATTCTGATATATGTTGGTCCGGTTGAAACCATCCTATTGGGACTGATTATTCAAAGAGAGCTTAGGGGGTCATGAGTAAATTCCCGCTTTTCAAAGAATTTTTTAACAGATATTACCAAGTTTAAAAAGTTTTATGTGTTTTTTGAGCACATAAAAATAGCAAAAATGCTTTAAAATAACAGATTTTGATGGTAAAAATTCTCTATTGTTCTACAACTAATGGTTTCACTGTTCAACCGCATTTGTTCATTTGTTCTAGTCAGTGCCATTTTGATATTAGCAGTGTTTATTGAAACTTTTTTTATCGTCAGTTTTTTATCAAGATAAAAAAAAGATAGTATGACTCAAAAGGGTCATTAATTATAAATAATAGTTCTGAGCTGCAAAACTTGTGAATTGTAAGTTAATTTTCTCCCTATCTTCTCAAAATAGTAATAAATGTTGGTTTCGGCCCTAAACCGGCGTACATAAATTGAATTTCAACCAATCCTATGATTCCCGTTTGAAAAAACAGTTGAAATTAATTTTTTTTAAAAAACAACATGCGCCACAATGCACGCCGACAAAGCACTTAAAATTAATCATAACTATATCAGAATAATTATTAACATTCTCTAGCCTCTTTGAAAGTATGCTTATTCTATTTGTTTTTTTTTCTGGGCTAACCAAAAAATTTAAATAGTGATGATATTGTTTTCAAAGTTGTCAGTGAGGTGGAAAAGTACAGTATCGAGCGGCGAGCAGCCACACTTGTGACCATTTCGGAAAAAAATTAAAAAAAACCTGCTCTCTGTTTTGATGAGGGGAGTGATAATTACTAATGACAGGCAACTCTACTTTTGTAGTCGGTTTTATTCCGAAAAAAATCTTGTTTGATGACGTTGAACCAAGTGTCTATAGTCGGTGATTGCGTGTGAAAATCTTGGTCCGAAAGTTTCTTTTTATCTTTTTTTTTTAGCTTTTTGTGCTGCTTCTTGAAGTCATACGTATTTAAGGCGTTTTTAGTTTTAATTAAACGGGTCTAAGGATGTAAGATTAGCTGAGATTTTAAACTCAATGGACGAAAAAAACAAAAAATTTAAAGATGGCACACAAATGCTGTTTGCAATAAACCTTCCTTGAAACGTTTAATAATGTGATTACCTGTAATTTGTTTCTTTCAATCTGAGATAAATTGTTGACCATTTGCGCCTGTCACACTAGTTAAGAAAAATTAACTGCGAATAGATTTGTAATAAAATCATTACGGCAACACAAAAGGATTTTTTTTTTTCAGAGCGGACACAAAAATTTTAGCCTTCAAGAAGTTCAGGCAAACTGCAGTTCTTTTGAAAAGTTTTGTTAAAAAATGTAAAATCAGGTGCGCAAGTGGTAACTTAGACCAGCTAAGAACTGACTACGGCACCATGATTTTTTTTTTCTTACTGTATGAACTATAACTACAATTTTTTAGAACAATCAATTAATAGTCTCAAACACTCAATCACCCAACAACTCGATGTTTTGTCTTCAACAAAAAAATTAACACTAGGTATTACAGCACTATATTATTGATAGACAGATAGAAACTCTGTTCATAGTCCTTACATCAATTATTTAAAACAAAAAGGATAGTAACCACGTATACAAATGCATTATTACAATAAAAAAAACTTCGTCTAAATGAGATTTTTGAAGTAGCGTTCCCAACGCGCGCAAGTGGGTTCTACATTTAATGACGCCAGATTCCTTATGAAATGCTTTATGTGCCAAGGTAAACCTGACAAATTACATGAAACCCGGTAGGTCGATACCAGAGATAGTCAATCAGTGAAAACCTTAACAAACTGCTCTAATCAAGCGAGCCCTTTTCAAAATACTTGCGGTAACAAATTTAAAAAATTTTGACTACCACTCCAAAGCCCTTCTTGGTCTCTAGTAGGGCTTTTTGAAACAAGCTTCTAAGAAAACTTTTTTCTACATTGTGCGCTGTGCAAGATGCAGAAGACACTTTTTGAAAACGTGTTCAACAGTATCCAGTTGGCCACATTTACAGTTTTGATCTTGCTAAGTGATAGCCCTCATTCAAAAAGAATTTTTTCTAAACATGCCATGACCTGTTCGAAGTTATACAGTCTTTAAGAACTTCAGTAGATTGAAGTTCGTGTACTGCCACTCGACTCTTTTTGGGTTGATTTTTACATGGTCTTTTGCCTCTCAGCTCTTGAAGTGCCGTAAAAATGCCATTTCAACTTGTGCAGTACTTGGTGAGGTTTTTAATTGCATTCACACTTTGGCGGTTTCCATGGCAGTCGCTTTCTCCAATACTTGTCAACATCAACATCATCCATTTGAATGACTCTAATAAGTAGCCGTTCAAGTTTGTCATTATTCGGTTGGTTGCTTATTGGCAAGTCTTCAAACAGGGTTTACTGAATAGTTTTGACAGCTAATCGGTCGCGAGCTTTTTTTAGGTCTTATGTCTACTGGCAGGATCTAAGCATTTCGTTACATTGCCTTGATTGGTACAGTCCTGACGGCATCTAAGATCTTGCGTAACGCGATGTTCTGGACCTCATGAACCTCATATTTCCACAGTCTTGTCTAGTTTTGATACCACACAGGGGTTAGCAAATTCAAGTATTTAACGCACACAAGAAACATAGAGCTGCTATATCGTCTAGCTGGAAATACCTATGTTAACCTAATTTAGTCTATTTGTAATACCCATGCTTTTCTTGGCTTTAGAAATGACATTCTTTGCAAACTTTGAAAATTTGAGCTCACAACCGATTGTCAATCTCATGTAGTCATGATAAACGCTGCCTATTTTTATTTTTCTTGCATGTTCATTCTGTGCACAAAAATTGTGAGATTTTTTTTTTGAAATTTTATTTTCCAATAAACTTTTTTTTATAAAAACAATATCTTGCCGTAACTTGAGCCATATCGCTCCAGATGTAAACCAGCTATGGCACATTTAAAAAAAAATCACATAGAGTCCAATATTACAAATGTAGCTAGCTGGAAATAATTGAATCTGTCTCAAGAGGTTGCCCTTAACATTTTGCAAAGTGTTTTAAAGCTTAATTTAAGGGATTCACTTGATATAAAAAAAAGTTTTAAAGCGATAGGCAATGTTAATTTTAGTTCATACTGCAATTTCTTCACTAATGATTTTGGTAGATTAACAGCTTGTTGTGGTTTCGCTGGTTGTCAATTTCTGGTATCGAATTAATTATTTGTATTGTATCTCAAGTTCCCCTTATTAAACATAGCCATTTCAATCAATAAACTATGGCGCCATTGAATACAAATTAAAACACTCATGCGTGCAAAGAATACTGCTTTGATAACTTTCATGAAAACAAAAGTATTTAAGGAATGGGTATTTTTTATCCTTTTGGCTCTTTGCTCTAAAAACACAAGTTTATCGTCTACCTGTTTGTGAATTTCTCTTAAAAAGAAAGTTTTTTTTTTTTTGCTTTGTTTTCTATAGAACACTTAAATTTTAACCACATAGCTTTCTCAGCCGCATTTTGTTTTCATCTTTTCAACTCTCTAATGAAATCATAGGAGTTTCTAGTGGATTTTTTCAGATCAAATTTCACTTTGGCATTGAAAACTACAACAAAAAAAAAATTACCAAAGACATCTACTCATCTTTGAACTATGACCGATATGTGATAGTTACCGAAAAAAATATAAACACAATGATGACTTTTTTTCTTCTTTTTTTTTTTTTTTCTCTATCAATATAACCAAAATAAAAACAATGTAACTTAGAAAAAGATGAAAAAAAGAGTTCAGGCTCTAGCCAGTGCCACTACCAGTACTATCCTTATAGATCTTTCAAGCATGCTCTAAGCAAACGAGACCTTCTTCTTCTTATTCTTCTTATTCTTGCTATCCGCATCACCACCTTCACTCTCCACTGGTGCCGCTACTGATTTCGCGTTCTTCTTGCCCTTATTCCGCTTAGCCTGCTTGAGCTCGCGCTTCTTGTTCTCGAGCTTGTCGGAACGCTCCTGCTCCTTCTTTTCCATCTCCACGCGCTTGGCTTCGCGGATAGCCTCGAGCTGGCGGGCCTTCTCAAGCTTAGATGCGTTGCGTGAGTCGACATTTTCAGTGACAGTGTAAAGAATGCGCATCATGGCGTCGTTGTCCGCAAACACCTTACCCTTCTTGCCGCGTGGATGCTTGATTCCTTCGGGGTCAATCGCCCGGTTTAGTTTTGGAATGTTGAGCTCCTTCTCAGTATATACCCGTGGTTTTTTCTATTTCAATCAAAAAAAAAAAAAAAAAAAAGTATTAGCATACATTACAAGCAGTAATTAAGAGGCATAAAGACAAAAAAAAAAAAAGTGTGACATACCTTTTTTGGCAGCAGAGGGTTCAGCTTCTTGCCCTTGGTCACTTTGACGGTTGACTTCTTGCCGGTGTTTTTGTAGTTTGCAGACGACGAAGCCAGTCTGTTTTTTGCGACATTATCAGTCTTGATGTCAGAGACATTCTGCCTTTGAGGGTTGATGTTGCGTTTTCTTGCGACCATCGTGTATATGTGTGTATGTTAATGGATTTATGAAATATGCTGGCGAGGACAGTGGAAACGAGAATGAGAATTTTTTTTTTTTTTTTTTTTTGGTGATTGGGAGATTTGGGAGGAGGATGGATGAAAAAAACGTGTGATAAAATTGGGTGTATATTGTGATATCACAGCCCGAAAGAAGTATGGGTAAAACGCAACAAACAGGTTCCCGCAAACAAAAATCTTCTCACGTAGTACAATGAAATGGCTGTATATTACTATATAAAAGATAGGGCAAGGGCATCACCGATGAAAAAGTTATAAGTTAGTAGTTAAAACAAAAATCCTATGTTCTAAAACCTATATATTACAAAGCATTTTTTTCACTCAAAATAAAATAAATGAAAACAAATTAATTTTGGAGGGAAAAGGGACCTGAGACAGTAAAAAAAAAAAGTCAAAAAAATTTAGTTTGTGGCACCTGAGACCAAGTTTCAAACAAGGCTAGCCAGAGCAAGGCCCAGAAGGGTCCGACTAGAGGAAGTTTTTTGTAGTGAAATTTGTATGTATTACACTCTAAGTAAGAATGAAAAAAAAATTGCAAAAAAACCTGGCGGCGTTTGCTCATCTAAAATTCTAAACAAAATAACACAAAAAATGCTGTAAAAAATTTACACTGGGTGGTACGCATCATGTCATACAGATGATAACTTGAGGTGAAAGAGAAAAAAAAAGGTATTTTGCTGTTGCTGTTGTTATTGCGGGCTACGCCTAGAAATTTTCGCACAGTCAAAAAAAAAAAAATAGAAAAATCGCAACAAACCAAAAAATTTTAACTTTTTTTTTAAAAATAAATTTTCATTTTGGCAGAGCAATTTAGTTAGTGTACAGTACTTTAGTGTTAGAAAAAATTCATGGAAGTTTACAGTAGGACATAGCTAGCTGCTACTTAGGTGAGAGAATATGTGAGATGTCCGGAAGTGTTGCCACCAAGACTACCCTCTTTAAATAGATAGGGAGAGAGGAGGGGTGGCCACCAGCCTATCACAACTCTATGGTTCTTTTAAAATAAAAACACAAAAATAAACTTTACCCTCCCCTTCTTCCCGGTATTTTTTTTTAGCAACAACAACATCAGCGACAGCGGAGTGTTTTTTTTTTTTTTTCAGGCAGGTGCACGTTGAGGCAGCCAACTCCGGAGCCTGCTATAACTAAGCTAAGCGCGATATGGTTAGATATGAATGTATAGATTTGACTTTTATTTGGCAATCCCCGAGTTGTGTGTGAGTGGGTTTGTTTTTTAGTATGCACATAACACCACAATAATATTAAAATTGATAAAATAAAAGTGTAACTTCAAATTCCTAGAGAGCCACTTGTATTGTTCTCGCTACATGGGCTTTTTGCAACTACATTAGGGTGTGTACTGAGTGTAAACAGCATCTCGAATTGACAAGTTATGGCTTTGAAACTTTTTTTTTTGCCAACACCATTTTCCTATCAGTGGCATCACCGATCTGTAATCGTGACAACCATATTATTGATCAGGCTAAAAAACAAAAAATTCCTATCAATCCAAATTCATCTCAAGATGGTGGCCATTTATGGGTAATCTTACCCACCCATTCTTTTATTTCCTCGCGAATTTTTTTTTGATAGAATTTAGGCATTAATAACTATGCTAGTAAATAGTAAAATCTCACTTTTTTAAAAAAAATTATGTAGAATCTATGATAGTAATAAGCGCCGCTGTGGCGTTACCAATTCCGCCCCCGCCGCTGGTGTAAATCTAGGAATAGCGCGCGCTTTCACTGAACATGCTTGCTGATATTTTTGCAGAGACTAGACTCATGTTTAATAAAAATTATAAAAATTATTAGAGTTTGAAAGCAACACACGAATTAAACAAAGACATTTGCGTGTCAAAATTAGCATAAATTAATTTAAATTTAACATGTAATTCTCAGAATTACGCGCACCCACTCTGCAGTTTTCGTGTGTTAGTATGAAGGGGGCAAACAAAAACTCAACTGTAGAGGGACCACTCACAGTGAAGTATGCTGTCTCATTGTCATAGTAAAGTTTCACATAATTACCGCTGCGGCAGTAAACATTTGTTGCTATTACAGCCATGCTTTGGGCCCGTAATGTACCAGTATGTAAAACTACTACAAGTCCTTTTTCCGTCTAAAAAAATCTCTGCTTGGCTTTGCCTGTTTTTTTTTTTGTAACGAAAATCAAGTGTAGTGAAGCAGGTCAAAAGGACCATGACATTAATTCATTCAAAAACTCATAGTCCTTTTTTTTTTTTGTTTAAGGAAGAGAGTCTGTCAGCAACTTGTTTTGAGGTTTTTAATAGTGTTGCTTTTAATGTGACGGATTTGAAGGCATAAAATTACTATGACACAAATTTTTCATTGTGTGTGTGAATGTGCTACGACACTACATTGTTGCTATTTAGCCTATAAGCAAAATTTGCAACAGCCCATGTATGTAAGTTTTCTTTTGTATGTGTACACATGCAAAAAAAAAACAAAAAAAACACCGCCATTATAAAAATGGATGGTCCATTGTGCTCACACCGGCTGGGCAAAGTACAGCGACAACTTTAGAAGCGCTCCCAAAAAAACAAGTCTTAAAAGACATATTTAAAAAAACTAGATTTGTACAATAAAAAAAAACCAATTGTATTGATAGTATTTGGGGGGTTTCTATGGTGAATAGTCCATAGGCAGCCCTTATGCTACGCTAATAAATTTATGTGCGGTGGAGATCATTATTAAAAATAAAGAGGGAAAAAAACAAAAACAAACTCGAAACAAAAGAGAGTTTACTATGGCTGTACAATTCTAGTAATCACGCACACAAAATACCCAGGCGTTTTTTTTTTTCACGAGTTTGCGCTGGTTCTTCTCCTCACACAAAACAAAAATTTAAACATTTTACATACATTTTTCCGATGATTCTTACGGCATCACACAAGCGCTCAACTAGATTTAAAAAAAAAAAAAACAGCTTAAATTTCACACACTTTCCAGCTTAAATTTGACACCTTTTTAACCCAATATTAGCACTTTAAAAAATCGTAAAAATGCATATCTAGGATTCAAAATGCTTGTAAATTTACGTAGAATTCAACTGGCTAATTTTTGAAAAAAACTGGAAAAAAAAAGTGTTTGCAATGTGAGAGAAATTTAGTATGGGGTGAAAAATTGCTGTGAGGGAAGAAGGGGTTTTTTTTAATTTTAATTTTTTTTCATTTTTGCTGTGGGTAATTTTTTTGAGTGTGGTAACACTATGGCAGTAACATTCTGGTGGTAACACTGCTAAATTTGTATGACAATACTGTACATGATAGGAAAGAGGCTAGAAATGACCACATACATGTGTACTACTACCATAGTTAGACAAGTCTTTTAAGATTCTTGTCCTTTTGTATGGCCAAAACCGAAAAAAAAAATACCAGCCGCGGTGCTGCTGCCAATGGGATTTTTTTTTTCCATACAAAATACACTATGACACATACATTGAGACCACGACTCTTGTTGGTACATTCTATGCGACAATTACAAACCTCAACAATAAGATTTCTTCTAAATTTTTTTAAAAAAACATTGCAATTAGTTAACATGATGATAAAATAAGTAGCCATCTAACAGCTCAATAGGCAGACTCAAGGCCTTTTTCTTTAGTCTTTTTTGTATGGTAAAGAGAATTTTTTTCAATTGTTATACATGTGTATGTAAATTTTTATTGTAATTGTTTTTAAAAGGTCCAAATAGTTACAAATCCTGTCATTACACACGCCGGCTCACGCTGCCCTATCATTTTTTTATATTTTAGTATATTTTTTGTTGTTGTTGTTGTTTCTTTTTCGTTGTCGCTTTAATTTTTTTTTTTTTTGCCACATATAAAAATTTGTTCATATCCCACATTTTCTCACACTTTCTCTCTCCCCTTTTTTTCTCTCTCTTTTTTTTTCTCTCTTTTTTCTCTTCTTTTTTTCACTTCACCATACTTAATCCCTTACTACCTCTAGGTATCACATATTTATTTACACACTTTTTTTTTCACTCATCACCACGCGTTGAAAAAAAAGTAAATTAATTTACCTACATCCCCCAACACCGTTTAATTTAATTTAATAAAACGTAAGTTCAGAATTAATTTTCTGTGTCTTTTTAATGGACACTTTTATTTTTTTGTTTTAGCCTACTCTACTAACACGACGCGTCTCAATTTTTTTAGTTCACAATGGCTAAGGAAGGAACTACCCGCAGATCCAAGGACGACATCAGAAAGAAGAAGAAGGGTAAGTTTTTACATTGCTTTTAAAACTGTTTTGACGCGTTCAAATGTGCTAACAATCCTATTATAGACCCCAACGCCCCCAAGCGTTCCCTCTCTGCTTACATGTTCTTCGCCAGCGAGAACCGTGAGATTGTCAGATCCGAGAACCCTGGTATTGCCTTTGGCCAGATTGGCCGTATTCTCGGTGAGAGATGGAGAGCTCTCTCTGTTGAGGAGAAGGAGCCCTACGAGGTCAAGGCTGCCAACGACAAGAAGAGATACGAGTCTGAGAAGGCCCAGTATGCTGCTTCTAAGGCTGATGCCTACGAGGAGTAAATTTGCTCTGACTATTAATCTCACCAATTCCATCTACTCCATCCCATTCCCTACAAGCAAGGTCTTGAAACTGGATAGAGAGAATAGTGACATGTTGAGCAATGATTCTAGGATGCACACAAGGTAAAGTGATGATTATGACGATAAAATTATTTATATTTTACATTGGATGATATTTGTTTTATTTATTTTTTTAATTTTTCGTGATTTCTGGCTTGAGTTGAGTTAGGTTGAATTTCAAAAAAATGAACCTCAAAAACAATTTTGACGCGTTTGTTTTTTGCTATTTTGGGATTTGATCTGGTTTTGGTTTTTGACAGGGACGTGCACTTGTTTCTCACACTGTAATTTCTGGATCTTGCTCTTGTTTTTAATTCTTCTTTTTTATCACCGGTTGGTTGGGTAATCGTTTTTTTTTAAATTATTTATATATTTTATTTGCTATTTTGAATGTCAAAGCTTTTTATTTTATTCATTAAATACCACTGAGTGAATCTGCTTGAATCTACTTAATTTTTTTTGTCAAATATTTCAAACGCGGTTGAACATCAAAAGTTAAAATTAAACACTATAGACATCTTTAGTTTAGGCTGTAGCCATAAATTGCAGACAAAAACAACAAATTCTACAATTTTTGTGCGTTTCACTACTGGCCATCTTCAAAGTTAACTTGGTTTACCTTGTGCTTGTCTTTCAAATGTGGGGTTGAGCAGAATTCCGTAATCACAGCGTTTTTCCCAGGGTGTGCACGGTCGGCGTCAAGCGGCACTTCAACCACGGTAAAAGACGTATTTGGCGGGTGCCTGACCTTTGCGAGCGACACACCGGGAGCGACCGTAGCGCCCCACGCGTTCATCATGTACTTTAACAACATTTTAATGTAGCCGCCGTGCGTGACCACCAAAACCTCGCTGAGCTGGCGGTCGAGCGCGTCACTAACCACTACGGGCCAGGTAGCGTGGACACGAGCAAGAACTTCGGTGGGAGCCTCGCCATAATCAGCCATATTCTTGCCGGCGGCAGCAGCGTGTTTCTTGGCCGCAGCCATGGTCATTGTCTCAAGCTCGCCAATTGAGCGTTCGCGCAGTTTGGGCGTATAGAAAATCTCGGGGGGTTTAATGCTGCTGTTGTTGTCGGTGCTGATGTCGGTGCCGTAAGTTGGTTTCAAGATATTGATAGTAGTAGACCGGCAGCGGTCCAGGTCACTTGACCAGACAGTGTCAGCACGAATGCCCTCCTGCTTGAAGTAAACGCCGAGTAAGGCAGACTCAGTATGACCCTGGTGGTTAAGCTGCGAGTTGTAGTGACCCTGAAGCAGGCCACGCTCGTTGAAGTCGGTCTGGCCATGACGGATAATGTAAAAGCGAACGACCTTTTTGCTGTTTGATTCACAGCTCTGGCAATCACCGCTAGTGGTGGTGGTGGTGGTGGGGCGTGATTCTGTTAGAGTCATGGGTAAATAGTGGATCAGAGACCAAAGGTGTGATGTGCAAAAAGAAGGTTTGAAAGCTTGCGTGTGTGTATGTGTGTTTAGAAGAATGTAATTATGTGTATTTACCTTGTGTGATCTGAGCTTACTGACTGGATAGGTGGTGATGAAGTTGATCTAAATGAAACTGAATAATTTTCTTTTTAGATACTTGATGGATTGAGATAAGATCAGAGACGAAAACAAACAGCTTTTATATGTATTTTATTATTTTTCAAAACTTTTTTATCTTTCAAAATTTCAAAATAAGTTTTAAAATTTGACAGTTTTTTTTTTGAGTTCAAATTAAACTTAAAAGACAGAGAATCTGTATCTAATTTTTTTTCTTACTTTCAAAACCAACAAAAAAGTAACTGATACAAAAATCATAACAGCCATTACAATTGACGAAGACGTTGATTTGATTTCAAAATTTTTTTGATATTAGAACATTTGTAGCTATGAGGGTTCTCAAAGTAGCGTTTTCAAAGATCATAAGCGTGGTTCCGGGATTCAATTGCGCACCCCCCCCCAACATGAACATTTTTCTTCTACATCTCATTTTTTTTTAAAGATTTCTATTTATCTATCATTCAAAGTACACAAATAGGAAGGGCGCCGTGTATGCAATGCTGAGTCACTCAACTTCTTCATAACATGTATCTATATTAACATATTTAATCATGAATCATCTTTTTTTTTATTTAGTAAAAAGTCATAAAAGGCGTCGGCATTTTTAAAAAAAAATGAAAAGATCGGGGTTCTGATAAAAAAAAAAAAACGTGCCCATTTAGATTTTGATACTTATTATATTCAAATTTTTTTTAAAAAAGCCAGGAAAAATGATTTCAGTAGTGTTAGTGTTGCACAAATACATGAAGCGGTTTCATAAGGAACTCAGGCGATATCGAATGGTAGAAACAAATTGTGTACGCGTTGAGGGGCCCTACTTATAAAAAAGTCTTAAAGAGACATACGGTTTGTCAATTAATATCATCATTCTATTTGTAAAATTTTTCTGATTGTATAAGTTTTGTATGTATAACTTTTTTGGATGTAAAGACAATAAATTCTATCAGGGGTGTGAGAACTTGAGCATTAGACATTTTAGCCCAGGCATTTAAAACAAAAAAAAACAAAAACATATCTGTTGTAGTGATAAAAGGTACCCGAAACGAATTGGTGACAGGAACCAAAAGTAAACAGGGTTTTTTTTGGAAGCAATGGAAGCATTAGAAGTAATGGAAACAATGGAAGCAATCACCAAAGATTAAAAAAAAAACCCAAACTAAAAATTACCTAAATCTATTAAAACAAAAGACACAAGAATAAATGATTGGTAGCGGCTGCTAGAAGTGAGTTCAAACAGGCAAGTAACTTATGATTGAAGAGTTTAAAACCGGAAAAACTAAATTTTTTTTTGTGGTGAGAATGCGGAGACAAATCTGTCAAGACCAAAAAAAAACAAAGGTTATGTACTGACAGTTAATTAACATCATTAAGTTTCTTACAACTATACTTGCAACAAAAGGGATCGACAACTAATGATGAAAAAAAACAAACATGCAAATTATCAACAAAAAAATAAAAGAAAATAAGGGGCATGGTGATATCTATCTAAATGTTTCTGTTGTTGAACAAAAAAAAAAGATAGAAACCTTGATAGCAAAAAAATTGAGGGTCCTTTATTTTAATTGACTTAAAAAATTGCCGAAATTTATAATGTTATCAAAATTATCATCTAGTTTAGTTTGAAATTTTGTCAATTGACTTTATGATTCCATCGATATAAATAGACATGCCGTTAACACAAATAATTACTTTTTTTTTCAAGTTGTTTTTTGAGTATGGCTTGGATTTTTTTTTTTTCAAGCTGCAGGATAAGTCAAATTGTTGTGACCTCGTTTGGGCTGGTTTTGATACTACAGATGATGCATTACCAGATGTGCCAAGATTGTGATTTGAAAAGACAAGATAACTTTAACTTTGGCTTTTTCTTAGTTACTCAAAAATCTAAAATTTTTTTTTTCGAGCATTTAAAGATGAGTGCTTGATTAGCCAGTATACCTACATCCTTATTTAAATCCAGATAATGAACGCTTATAGAAGAATTCAACATAACCTTGTATTCTAGCAGTTGCTGATTTTAGCAAGTTCACATTATGGGGAAGGCCTTAATTTTAGTTGACTGTTATTACCTGTCGTGCTCTTTTTGTTTCCCCATCCAAAAACCAAAACCAAAAAAAAAAAAAAAAACAGCCTGTTGAGACTTTTGTGATGTGCATGGTAATAAAGGTGATGTGGTGTTGAAGAAACTTAATAGATGCTTCGACTTTCATCCATTCCAAATTGTTTTTTCTTTCATTGCGCCCAAGCTGGTCGGATCTCAATGTTTCAGCCGCCATCCGAAACACTACTGAGACTCTCATGGCAGCTTTTTGTTAGATTCAATACGACGACACCTTTAACTTTTCACTTCAAAAATACTGATTTATTAAAACTTGCTATTTAAATCAATTTAATTTGTATGTGATTTTTTTTTTTGTAATACCTTTTAAACCAGATATCTTTTTACTTAAACAAAGCTATCGATCACAACGTTTCTTGCACTCAAGTTTCAAAATTTCTTCTAAAAAAAAAACACTTGCGGTTCTTTGAATTCTAATTAAACTTTTTAAAAAACCAACATTTTTTTTTCTATTTTCTTCATAATTTTTTTTTTCATCATCTTTTCCTTTTCCTTCAGTTTGACGAAGCAATTGACAAATACCGCATCTTCCCAACATCTATCCACACCAATCTGACCCCTCTCCATCATGACGCAATCACTAGACAACCCCATCAAAACCATTGACCAGCTTATTACCTATATCAACAAATTCCACACCTTTACGCTCTATGACTTGCTCATTGCTCATGCTAGTGTCGACATTGACCCTGCAGAACCCTCCTCTCGTGTCCGCCTGCTTGCCATCCAGCGCGACCGCCTCATCCTTGAATTCGAGTCCGCCTTCTTCAATCTCCCCGTCAAAGCTCGCATTCCCGTGAACCCGCCCTTTGATTCTGTCACCGATGCTGATACATCTGCCGTACGGGCCCGTATCCTCGACGGCCTCGCGGGCGAGGCCGCGCACGATCGCGGCTTTGTGACCACTAGTCCAGTCACCTCCTACCTACTTCCCACAAGCCTGCTCGAGCTCGGCGTCATTGTTGGCACTTTTATCAATGTCCCTCCTGTCCGCGATTATGTTTTTGGCCGCTTTCTACCTGCCTCGATTGCCAACTCTAGCATTATTGAAGCGATTGAGTACTACCCATGGTTATTATTTGTGTCAGTCATGGCCATTCATGCTACTGAGCTTGTCACGCTGATGCGTCCACTTGCGCACCGCGCGCGTGTCGCTCCGGGTGTCAAGTGGCAATGGTACTGTTCAACGCTTGCCGAGGGTTATCCTGCTATTCGCCGGTTCAAAACCTTGTTCAAGTAAATAGCAGTACTCTTGGGAGGTCGCGCTATGGTAAGAACCAAAAAATTTCATAGCAGAGCCGAAGGGGGTGAAAAAAAAGCAAGACTTATTGTTGACGGAAGTGCAGCAATGTGTCGGAAGCGCGCTATTTTTTCCTATTTCTGAGGGTCCAGTTAAAAAAAACGCTATTTTCTTGATTTATATACACACAACCATCATTATTATTACTATTATTATCACTATTATCACTATTCACCCCCTTTCTTTTATCTTATTATCTTTATAACTTTTTTTTTTTTCCAGATTGAATACAAAGGATCAACAACAATTGTGTAACTGACAATTGTGTCTGAGTGATATTTTGAAAGAGGACTTTTTTTTTTTTTTTTTTTTTTTTTTTTGATATTTTAGACTTTCCCTCGAAACGAGATGGTGTCTGTCCCCGATAATGCATTTATTTTTTTTTATTTTTTCAATAACTGGCTTTAAAAAAGTGCTATTAAACCTGTACATTCAAAAAATTAACAGTGGTTTATTTAAAGTAGGTGTAAATTTTTTGCTTTCATGGTTGCAGTTGAAACCTTTGATGTATTTCGTTGAGGAGAAAGAACTCCAAAAATTTTAAGAGTGCCAAACCAGCAGGCAAACCACTATCCGTCAACTACTACTAATGTGTACCAATGGGTTCTTGCATATGCTTCGTAGACGCACTCGGCACACCATAATAAGCCGACAGCCGCGCTGGGAGCTCTCCAACTGGGCCACGAAACGCTCCTAGTAGAGACAAATCCCGGGTCTCGGCTGGCCAGCTCCCGCTGGTGCCTCCCACAAGCTTAGCAGCTACGACCTGGTCGTCCACACAGTCGACCTGGACCTTGCGGAGAGGTTCGTCTTCTTGGCCAGTGCCGGCGCGTTTCCGGCGTGGCTGAATTGATAGTCGTATCCGGGTATATTCTTGGTTATAGTCCACGATCTTTACCATCCGGCCAAGCAGCGATGACGATAAAGACGACGCGTGAGGCTGACCAGAGAGTTGGTGCGTAAATACATACTGCCGCAGCGCGTGCGCGACGAGGCACGCACGCACACGCATCGCAAACCGTCGGAGATTAGTGTTAAGAAATTCATGCGCCAGATCCCCCACGGGCAAAAACGCCGGAATCGTGTGCTGAAAAATTTCGAGTTCTTTGAGATCACGCTGTTCAAGAATCTCTATTTCGTCGTCGTTGTCAGAGGCGCCCTTGGCAGGGGTACCTTGAGCGGGTTTGTATGCGGGTTTCTGGCGGATGATGATGTAGTGCGGAACGGAGTATTGGCCAGCGACAGAAACGTCAAAGCGAATGCCAAGCATGTATGCGTTACTACTATTTCTGCTACTACTACTACTATTAAAATTGAGCTCGTCCGGATTCGGCGCTTTCACTTTGAAACCAGTGATGCCTGTCAGCCGGTTTATATTCTCAAACAAATCAAGAGAACGCTGCTCCGCTTCAGCATCGGCATCGGCCACATTGTTGTTATCGTTGAACTCGATGTCAGACGAAGATGTCGGTGACGGCAAAACGACACTCACCGGGGCCGCGGGCTGCCTGATCCGATTGTAATGTGTCTTGAGCCAGATAATATTCTGCTGGACTTCCGCAACTAAACAAAAAAAAACAAAAAAAACAAACAAATATAAGTTAGTTACGCGTTAGCATCAAAGCCATTTATAGAAGCTGTTTTCAAGAAATCGCAACAACAACGATATTGGTTTGTTAACAATTAACGTACTTTCATCTTTTAAACGCTTGATTTCGATTGGACTGGCCATGGCGCGCAACAGAAAAATTAAACAATCACAAAACTCAATGGCTTCTGGAATAACGCGTCGTCAATGCGTTCTTCTATGAATCGTTCGAATGAAAAAAAAGACAAACAGAAAACCAACGGTCAGCATGTGTGTATGTGCGTGGTTAGGGCTAACGTCGTATCTGAGACCATCGTAATATTCATATCTCAAGTTCCATCTTTTATTCACCAATATTTTTTTTAGTTTCTATTATTTTTCACAAAAAAATTAAATAAAAAAGTGCCTCCCATCTTCCTTTTTCTTTTACCCTCTTTTTCAGCAAAGCCGGAAATTCCAATTGTATAGAAGAAAATCCCAGTCCATCAGGGCATCACTAACCGTATATTCAACAAAGCTACCTATAGTTTATACCAGAAAAAAGGATAATATCTCTATAAACGCAATTTGCATAAGAGTTCCAGTTTTGATTTGCATACTTAAACCGTTTATCTACGAACCTTTTTTTAATTTTTTTGTTTTTCCCCGCCATAATTTTTCAGTCTTTGTCAACTACTGCAACCTGATTAGCCTACTCCCCTTGGCTAACAAACGCTTTCCTCGCTTCCACAGGAAAAACGTCGTCTTTTTAGCATATAAGCTTAAAAACAACATCAAAAAGAAAACCTTTTCAGTCTGTCATAACACCCTTTATTAGCGACATTAGTATATAGAGGTGCACTCGCGTACACGTTTTTCCGATACTCGTCTAATTTGCATCACAGAGTACCGCGTCTCGATTCGCTCTTTCGTACTGCTTGTCGCTGTCTGTAGTCTGCCTTGGCCATTGTACCATGAGCCTGTCCCAGTACACGTTTCTCAACCCCCTTCTTGCATTTATTCGACCAACAACTAGTAGCATAAGTCACAGTACCAGCTCAATATCAAACCCCACCGCGATTACACGTTCTATCGGCCTGCTAAAAACCGGCTTCGCTGACACACAACACTTTTTCACACACCTCACACTTAAACAGACCGTAATCCTTATAGTGGGCACATCCTCCGCTCTATACGTTCTCTCGCCCACTTTTATAGATTGTCTGCTTTATTTTACCGGCAGCAGTGACGACGACACTGACAACACCAATAGTAAAAAGAAAAACAAAAACCGTAGCAAGATGATGTTGGTCAGAAGAAAAAAAAAGGCTGGCAAGCACACCGTCGGCCTTGTGAACCCGGCAAACGACTGTTTTGCAAACTCAAACTTACAGGCATTGGCGTCGTTACGCATATTGTACGGGTATATTTCAACACTTGCGCTAGCAGTCCCGCCTGATGTGACAGATTTGAAGCGCGCCGAGGAATCGTCAGAGTCATCTGCTTCTTCTACAACTTCCGCTGCCCCTACACCGAACGGCAATACCCGTTCTTCCATCCGATCTAATCCAAAGGGCATTGAAAACTCTCCTATCGGCCTCACCCTTGCGCTTGGCAAGACTGTGGTCGCACTAAACGAGCCTGTGCTCATGCCAAAATCGCTCTCACCGTGGCCGTTTCTACGCGTCATAGAAGCGTTCTATAATTCGCACATTTCGCGCAATCAACACGATGCACACGAGCTACTTCATCTTATTTTGGAATCGCTTGAAATGGAGCATGAACGCGTTAGCAAATTTTACACCACGCAGGGCCAGCGAGGTGATAGCGAATCCGCAGTGACATCGCCCGTGCCGGAATTCCCTTTTAAGGGAACAACAATTGACAAAATCACTTGCTCAAAGTGCGGATACTCGCCAACTACGTCGTCATCAACTTTTATTGTGTTTTCGCTAATGGTGCCACAGAAGAAGAGCGCGCATCTCACCGACTTGCTCAATGAGGTGTCTTCTCCTGAGTATATCAAGGACTATGGATGCGTGCGGTGCCGCGTGAATCACGTGCTTGAAACGGCTACAGCGACTGGCCAAGGCCGCGAGTTAGCAGCTGCACTGGCGCCGTATGCAGACCAGCGACGACTGGCAGAACTACCGGACGAGCTGGAGGCTCAGCTACCGCGTAGCATCACGTCGCCCATCTCCAAGTCGATGCAGTTCGGCCGACTTCCAGCCATTCTCGCTATCCACCTGTCGCGTTCCATCTACGGTGGTTACGGTGCATCACGAAATTCGTGTAAAGTAACAGTCGTAGAGACGATTGAGCTCTGGGAGAATATTGACGAATTAGAGTCTGCGGGGAGAGCCAGCAGCGACGAGAAAAAAAAGACGTCGATTGAGATGGCAGCGCAGCTACTCGGCAACCGCCACAAGGTGACTTATAGACTCGTTGCGATGATTCGGCACAAGGGCACGCACCACGCAGGACACTACGAATGTTTTCGGCGTAAGAACTTGGAGTGGTGGATCGATCATTTGCCAAAGTCAAAGCCAGAATCTCCTGCTAGTTCAGCATCAACTGCCAACAACAGCGCTAGCAATAGCCCCAGAAACAGTGAGAGCGGTACCAGTAATGGGTCTGCTGATCGTACCAAGGCCAGTGAAAACGCAGTTAGTAAAGTGGTCCCTGAGTCAGTGCCATCATCGCCAGGTTTGGCCGATGTAAACCAGAGTTTCCAATCGAAAAGAATGACTGCAAACTCCGCGTCTACAGCTTCTTCTGCACCAGCCGTGGTGGTTACTTTGGATAACGGGACTTTACCCGCGCCCAAAAAATTAAAAGATGAAGGTGCGAAGCCGGTGGCATTGGCGGGACGAGTGTCCTTGAGCAAGGAGGAGGATGACGACGACGAGAACCACAGCAAACTGCCGTTTCCCCAGGCAAATAGGACTACGCCGCTGGCCACGTCCAAGATTGACGTGACGACGCCTAAGCAGCAACTTGCATATTCGTCGTCGTCATCCAGCGTCGTTTCGCTTGTTGCCCAAGCCCAGCAAGCCCAACAGCATCAGCAGCAACAGCAACAACAGCAACCAAAACAACAGCAATTGCATCAACACCAGCATAAGCAGCACAACTCACAAAGCCAGTACCAGACTCCGCAAGGCACGGCCGTCAGCCGCCACTTTGGCATAGACGTGGCACCACCCAGCCAGTATGAGTGGTGGAAAATCAGCGATGAGAAGACGTGGGAGTGCTCGACGCGTGATGTGCTGAAGGAAGAGAGTGGTGCGTACCTGCTTTTTTATGAACGAGTGTAGACATGATATCCTTTTTTTAAAGTTTTTTTTCTTTTCTTTCTCCTATTTCAATTTTTCTCGAAATGCATAAACTTGTGCATTTATACACCCCCTCCATGCCGATAGTAACTTTTTTTTTTTGTATGTGTATTTTAGAGAGAGATCTGTTTTTTGTAAAAAATTTTATTTGCATTTATTTGGTATACAATCACCTAAAACTAGAACTTGTCCAAACCCCAAAAAAAAAAAAACGACCACATCGATGATGGCACCTTCAATTTACACAACATTCATAACATAACAAAAAAGCATCCAAATCAAATGAAAATAATATAAAATTAAAGCCAAGTCATTATATTATCAATATTTAGTATACCATCCTCTTGCTTGTGCTACTGCGGTGAGCCTTTTACGTAGATTTAGAATAAGGACTCGAATTTTTTCCTGATCAATCTCATCTCATGCCTCTCGGAGCCATCGACATTTGAGTGCCCGACTTGTGTCATTTATCTTCAGTTTTTTCAAGTCAGGATGCTTTTTAATGAGGTTTCTTTTAAGCATCCTCCAGACATGATCAATAGGGTTTGAATCGGGCGAATATGCCGGCCAATCAATGACCCAAATTCCGTGATTTTCAAAAAATTGTTTCGTAGCTTTAGCCTTACGAATTGGAGCATTATCTTGCTGAAACAGATCCCCAGGTTTATGAATTGGTAAAAGATGTTCCTCAAGTGTTTCCATATAAATTTCAGCTGTCATTGAGTTGCTTTTCTTGTCTCCAAACTCGTTGATAATGTGAAGATCGGTCCGGCCATCCATCCAAACAGCAGCCCATACCATCACAGATATCCCGCCTCCTTTCGCTACC